>CBVK0103409237.1:0-17724 GCA_900067695.1 Picea abies | reverse complement strand
TCAACTCTCAAGTTTTCTCTCCCTGCAAAGTATGTGGATTTCTGCCGCGTGTCCTCTTGATCTAACGATCGAGGATTACTTCGGGACTTTACCAGGAGTGCATGGATCTATGCCACATCTCTCCTAGATCTGACAGCTCTGAATCACTTCGGGTCTTCGGGGTTCGGTAGTCTCAATTCTTAACCGAAACTCCACAACAACTTTACCTGGATCTCGTGATCTACTGCCAAGTGGCCACTTATATATCAACAGCTCTCAGCTCTTCGGCTCTTCGGGCTTTGGGTGTTTTCAACACTTCAACCTTTTCCTTTCTTTGGGTCTTTCGACCTGTCAACACGTATCCTCTTGGATCTAACGGTCCAGATCCGATCCGGCTCTCCAACTCTCCGTGCTTTGGGTGTTTCAAGTTTCAAACTTTCCTCCTTCTGGACTCATGGTATCTGACAGCTCTAACCCACTTTGGCGATCCAATGCTTGAAATATTTCCTGAACAATCTGACGGCTCAGATTTGTTCCTGCGATCGAACGATTGTGATTCTACTTCAGGTTTTCGGCTCTTCGGGCTTTGGAAATCTTAGTTCTCAACTTTGGTGAGGTTTCTCTCTCCTCTGTGTGTGAAGTGCTAAGGCTCGTGCACCTTACCCTGATCAGATGGTTGTTGATCCATTACACTATGATCCAACGATCACTTTTTCTCCTCTCTCCTGAGCTTCTGAGTCCTCTGTGACTTAGAAGATTTTTTAAGTGTTCAAAGGCTTTGAACATTTTCTCCTCCTACGAGTCCACCTCTTGGTTCTCGTTAACATTTATGAAAAGTTCTATCCCTTCTGAGATTTATCCTTAAGCGGATTTCGATTTCCCACACACACCTTGTGTTATCGGGATTTCGATAACTCAGTTCGAAGGATTTATTGAAAAGAAATTCTTCTCGCCCACTTGGTGTTCTCTGTTCTGGGTTCTTCAATGCTTGGTCACTTCTCAACGTTGTGCAAACCTTGCACCTAGTCTAGGTTTCCTTTGTTCTCTCTGAACTTCTATGAGTCACTCTGAGAATCAGTCGGCGCACTCCTTGCGTTCAAGATGCACACCTTGCATATGAGTGTCAGAAGAGAAACAATTGAAACTCATACAATTTTGTCACGAACTCATATAGTTAATCTCTCGAACAATCATACATGAACGAACTGAAATAAATCACATAAACAGAATATAACATTCATTCATCCATACATCAAATGAACACAGTCCAAGGATTTGGGACAATTATGTCTGTTATATTCATTCATGAAAACAAATTACATAGTGTTTCTTCTACTCCACTCTGTTCTATTGATCCCTCTGATATCTTACAATACTCATACATTCTTTCTACTCTATCTATTCTCTTACAATGCAACAATGAAAAAATATCTAAGGACTGGCTCCACGATCTTTCTCGTCCTGTCTATAACCTATCCTATCAAACACTTAGTGGTTACCTAATCTGTCCTATTACAATAACTAACAATTATTGCCAGATAAGAGTCAACACTCTATATTTGCAACCCCTTACAGTCCTTCATGACTTTACAAACACGACATATTTAAAAATGTTTCTTTCAAAAATATCTCAACAACTCGATTTAATTCTGAGTTAATTTATGATGTGAACTCTGTCATGCTAAGATGTCGTTCCTTTGCTTCCACGCTTGTGTTATTTAATTCTAAGTTATTTTTTGATGTGAACTCTGTCATGCTGAGATGTCATTCCTTTTCTTCCACTCTTGCATTTTGACTTTGAAGGTGATGCTCTTGCATCATACTCCTCTGGTTAAAAAAATTCATGGACTCCTATCCATGAGCTCCTGTATTGTTTTTCCATGCTTCAAAATATCAGGTTTTGTGACCCAACTTGCATCTTCCATTGGATGATATTTCCACTTCACTAAATATTCAAGATATGTCTTCCTCCTGGTCTTCTTTCTATCTCTTTGTTCAATGATTTTCTCCATATGAGGATTTTCTGTTGTGGGAAATTGTTCTTCCCACCGAACTTCTTTCTGATCATCTAATTCTCTTACCTCATCTCTCCTGTAAGGATACATGTCTGTAACATTGAATATCGGTGATATCCCAACAATGTTTGGAAACTCAATTTCATAAGCATTGGCTGCAAATTTTCTGATAATCTCGCATGGTCCTATCTTCTACATCTTAAACTTGTTATATGTTCCCCTTAGAAACCTTTCTTTTCTCAAATGAGCTAAAACTTCATCTCCAACTTCGAATTGAACTTCTCTCCTCTTTTGATTAACCCTGCTCTTATATTTTTGGTTGTTGTTTTGTAGTTGTTCTCTGACTCTGTCATGGAGTTTCTGCATCTCTGCTACAAAATCCTCTGCTCCAACACTTTTGAACTCATCTTGATTCAGATCTCTCAACTCTATAATCCCTCTTGGCTGTATACCATACACAATTTCAAGTGGACTTTTCCTTGTGCTCCTGTTCACTAAATTATTGAATGCAAATTCTACTTGTGCTAGAATCTGATCCCATTGACGACCTTGTTCAGTGACTAAACTTCTTAACAAGTTTCCCAGACTCCTGTTTACTACTTCAATCTGTCCATCTATCTGAGGGTGATATGCTAAACTAAAGGAAAAGTTTGTCCCCATCCTTTTCCATAGAGTCCTCCAAAAGTGTCCTACAAATTTGGTGTCCCTGTCTGAGACTATGCTCCTCAGCAATCCATGTAGTCTCACTACTTCTCTAAAAAACAAATTGGCTATGTGTGTAGCATCGTTTGTCTTCTAGCATGGTATGAAATGTGCCATTTTTAAAAATTTGTCCACCACAACAAATATGGAATCGCTCCCTTTTTGAGTTCTAGGCAATCCCAAAACAAAATCCATATTGATTGCATCCCATAGCCTTTCTGGAATTGATAATGGCTGATACAAACCAGTGTTATGTTGTCTTCCTTTTTCATATTGACAAATTCTACATTTGTTCACAAAAATTTTCACCTCTGCTCTCATGCTTGACCAATAATACAAATTACTCAGTTGTGAAAATGTCTTATCATGACCAAAATGTCCAGTTAAACCTCTGAAATGTTTCTCCTTCATCAAATTATCTCTCATTGAGAATTTTAGTATGCACAATTGGATTCCCTTGAACAATAATCCATCCTATATCAAATATTCAGTCCATGGGATTCTGTCTCCCAATAAAGGATTCTTGCATGCCTCATAAGTTTTCTTAAAATCTATGTCTTCTTTATACATCTCCTTGAGGTGTTGAAACCCTAAGGTCTCCACTTGGAATTATTGTACAATCAAACTCCTCTTGCTCAAAGCATCTACAACTTTGTTAGTATTTCCATCAATATGTTTAATGACACACGTAAAATTCTGCATAAATTCTACCCATTTAGCATGTTTCTGATTCAACTTTTCTTGCCTAGTAATAAACTGCAAAGCTTGGTTATCACTATACAAGACAAATTCTTTGGGAATTAGATAGTGTCTCCACTTCTTCAAAGCTTGAATCACTGCATAAAATTATTTTTCATACGTGGAATAATTCTTCTTGGCGTCATTCAGTTTCTCACTGAAATAAGCAACCGGCCTATTATCTTGACTCAAGACTGCTCCAATAGCTAATCCACTCGCATCACATCTCACTTGAAATGTTTTTCCAAAATCTGGAAAGACCAGAATTGGTTGTTCTGTGATTTTTGCCTTCAACACCTTGAAACTCTTTTCAGCTTACTCTGTCCATTTAAAAGACTTGTGTTTCTTCTTCACAGTGTCCAACATGGGTGCACATATACCATTGAAATTTTTGATAAAATTTCTATAAAATCTTGCTAACCCATGAAAACTTCTTACCTCAAATATGTTTCTTGGTGATGGCCATTCTTTGATTGCTCTTATCTTTTCTGGATCCATCATCAATTCATTTGAAGAGACCACAAAACCCAAGTATATGAGTTTTATCTTCATAAAAGAACATTTCTTCAAATTCATCAACAACTTCTCTTGCTACAACCTTTCCATCGTTGATGTCAAATGTCTTAAGTGTTCTCCCTTTGTCTTACTGAAGATTAGTATGTCATCCAGATATACTATGACAAATTTCCCGATGAAGTCTTTCAAAACTTCATTCATCAATATCATAAATGTGCTTGGTGCAATTTGTCAACCCAAATAGCATGATCAACCATTCAAACAATCCTTCATTTGTATTGAATGTTGTTTTCCATTCATCTCCCTCTCTCATTCTTATTTGATGCTATCCACTCTTCAATTCTACCTTGGAAAAATAGTTTTCTCCACTCAAAAAATCCATCAAATCGTCCATCCTCGGTAAAGGAAATATGTAACTAATGGTTATCTTGTTGATGGCTCGAGAATCTGTACACATTGTCCATCCTCCATCCTTCTTTGGACTTAACACAGTTGGTACTGCACATGGGCTTAGGCTTTCCTTGACTAAACCTTTATCCAACAACTCTTGGACTTGAATTTTGACTTCCTCATTCTCTCTAGGTGTCAACCTATAAGCTATTTTTTTTGGTAAACTAGCTCCTGGAATAAGGTCAATATGATGGCTTATACTCCTGATGGGTGGCAATGAGAGAGGTAACTCATCCACTACTATGCCAACAAATTTTTCTAACAGTTCCTGGATTTCTATAGGAAAATATTCCACAAAAGTATTTGTAAGGATAACTCTTGGCTTCCTCACTACAACAAACTACATTTCTTTTTCCTTCTTCACTTCATTCAAGAGTTCCTTTCCACTCATGAGAAGTATTCTTGAACTATTTTCTCTCTTTTTCTCTTTGTCTTCGATTGGTAACAACATATGTGTCCTGTCATCATGAATAATTTTTTTGTCAAACTTCCATGGTCTCCCCAATAAAATATGACAGACATCCATAGGAATTACATCACATAATATTTAATCCTTATAACCTCCTATTTTAAATTCAACTTGGCATTGTTGACTTACCATTACTTGATGTCCTTTCTGCAACCATGATGCCTTTTATGGGTTTGGATGTGCAGTTTTCTTCAACTCCATTTTCTCCACCATCTTCGTGGATACTAGATTGTGAGTGCTCCCACTATCTATAATCACCTTGCAAACTTTGTATTTCATCTTGCAAGCAGTTCTGAACAGACTTGTTTGTTGAACTGGTTTCTCCATCTCCTTCTCTGGTTTAAGAAGAATATTTCTCATCATGAGTCTCTTTCCTCCTTCTGTTGCTTCTGCTTCCACATGCTTCTGTGCTTAAGCAACGTGTGCTTCACCTCCTCCTTTGTACTTTCTCTCAAGACATTCCCGAGACTTGTGCCCTTGTTTTCCAAAGGTATAACATTTTACTATGCTTCCTCTAGCTCTTCCTCTTCCTCTTCCTTTGGAAAAAGAGATTCTTCCTCCATGTTGTCCTTCTTTAGAACTTCCACCCTTCTCATGGTGACTATGTTGTTTGTCAGCTTCATGCTTCGGCTTTTGGAACTTCTCTCTGGTGGTTCACTTACCTCTGCTTGAATTTCCTCCTCTGCTTCGATGGATTTACTTCCTGGCTAATTTTTCTTCAGCTTTCAAGGTTGCTTGATAAGCATCCTCGACTATACTAATCGACATCATGTTGATCTCTTATTGGATTTCATATCTCATCCCATTGATATATTTGGCTGTCTTTTCATCCTCATTTTCTTTATGTCCAACCCTAATGTTCAATATGTAAAATTACTCAGTGTACTCCTTCACTGATAAGCTCTTCTATCTCAGGTTTTGCAATCTTCTGAACAAATTGATTTGATAGTCCTTTGGGATAAATTTTTCCTTTAGCTTGGCTACCATTCTATCCCATTTTTTAATTTTTTTCTTACCATTGCTCCTGCATTCAGCTTGCAGTTCATCCCACCATAGCACTGCATAACCTTTCAATCTTTTCATTGCATCCTTCACCATCTTATCTTCTTCGATATCTTTGTAATCGAAGTATTTGTCCATAGCACGTACCCAATCTAACAATTCTTCAACTTCTAAATTTCCTTCATACATTGGTACCTTTATTCTTTTTCTGGCTCCTATCTTTGAAACAACTTTTATCAAGTGATCTCGTGTAGCATCCTATGCTACATTTTCTTCGGCCTCAATTTCTTCTCTCTCAGCTTCACTGATATCTCCAATGTCTGGTGCTCTTCTTTGCGTTGTTTCCATGGCGTCCAATCTCATTTCGAGTCTCCTCATTTCTTCTTCCATTTTTGCATTCGCTCTACGCCTTTTGGGTGGCATGATTCTACTGCGTCACCTACAAACATAAATAAATTTTTCTTGATACCACAATTTATATCAACTTACCTCCTTTCTCCTTTTCTTGTTTTCTACAAACAAACTCAATATCATCTCTGATACCACTTGATGCAGCCCCCCCTACTTCCCCGTAGGGCTGCATGACCTCCCAGGCTTGGATCTCTGATTCTTGAGTCGAGTGACTCTCTGAAACCTTGATGGTTTCCTTCTATGACTATACACAGGCCCCTTCGGCTTCATGTTGTAGGTTTAATGGCACCCATAATCTTCATTTTCTCTTTCCTATGAAATCTCAGAGTGTCGGGCATTAGCTCCTTTTCCTGATAAGCCCTCTTGCTGTGACCTTGGCGATGACCACACGATTACGGACGAGGCTACAAGCGGTTTGAAGTCAAACTTCTTTTGGGCCTACAATGCTCTTCCAACCTCCATGTTTCCTCCTGACGAAACCACGATTTGGATTGCGACCCACCCTTGGTATTTTAAACTCCGCACTAGTCTTGTCCCTACAATGCTACAGGATTGTTGATCTCTCGATCTTGACGATACTGTCTGAATCGATGGTTCAAACCTGTGCCTTTCAAATATATAGACCATATATGCTCCCTCAAAATCAATGGGTGTGATTTCTTCGCAGTTCCGGACTTTGGGGTTTTGAAATCTCAAACCCCGTTCTCTTCCATACTTCGACCTTCCAGAACTGATGATTTACAGACACCTTTCCTGTCAACCAATGGTGCTGATCACTTCGAAACTCCGGGCTCTGGAATTCTCAAACTTCAACTCTTTAATTATTTGGCTTCTATCTGAAGTCTCTAATCCATTGAAGCGTGACCTCCTAGGATCAATGACTCTGATCCATTCGTGTCTCCAGACTTCAAACTTTTCAACTCTCAACTTTTCTCTCCTCGTGAAGTATGCAGATTTATGTTGCATGTCCTCTTGATCTAACGATTGAGGATTACTTCGGGACTTTACCCAGAGTGCATGGATCTATGCCACATCTCTCCTAGATCCGATAGCTCTAAATCACTTCAGGTCCTCAGGGTTTGACAGTCTCAGTTCTTAACCGAAACTGCACAACAACTTTACTCGGAGCTCGTGATCTACTTCCAAGTGGCCACTTATAGATCAACGACTCTCGGCTCTTCGACTCTTCGGGATTTGGTTGTTACACTTCAACCTCCGCCTTCCTCTAGATCTTTCGACATGTTGACACGTATCCTCCTGGATCTAACGGTCCATATCTTCTCTGGCTCTCTGGCTCTCCAACTCTCCGCGCTTCGGGTGTTTCAAGTTTCAAACTTTCCTCCTTCCGAACTCATGGTATTTGACAAATCTAACCCACTCTGGAAATCCGACGCTTGAAATATTTCCCAAACAATTAGACGGCTCATATTTGTTCCTATGATTGGATGACTGTGATTCTACTTCAGGTTTCCGACTCTTTCGGCTTCGAAAAACTTAGTTCTCAAATATGGTGAGGTTTCTCTCTCCTCTGTGTGTGAATCACTAAGGCTCATGCAACTTACCCTGATCAGACTGTTTTTTATTTGTTATGTTGTGATCCAATGACCAATGTCACTCCTCTCTCCTAAGCTTCTGATTCCTCTGTGACTTAGACGATTTTCTAAGTGTTCAAAGGCTTCAAAAATTTGCTCCTCCTACGAGTCCAACTCTTGGATCTCGTTAACACTTATGAAAAGTGCTATCCCTTCTGAGATTTACCCTTAAGCAGATTTTGATTTCCCATGGACACCTTGAGTTATCAGGATTTCGATAACTCAGTTTGAAGGATTTCTTGAAAAGAAATTCTTCTCGCCCACCTGACGTTCTCTGTTCTGGGTTATTTGATGCTTGCTTGCTTCTTGACGTTGTGCAAACCTTGCACCTGCTCTAAGTTTCATTTGTTCTCTCTAAACTACTCTGAGTTACTCCAAGACTCAGTCGACACACTCCTTGCGTTCGATATGTGCACCTTGCATACGAGTGTCATAAGAGAAACAATTGAAACTCATCCATTTTTTTCACAAACTTATACAGTGAATCTCTCGAACTAAAATAAATCACATACACATAATATAACATTAATTCATCCATACATCAAATGAACACAATCCAAGGATTTGGGACAATTCTGTCTGTTCTATTCATTCATGAAAACAAATTACATAGTGTTTCTTCTACTCTACTCTGTTCTAGTAATCCCTTTGATCTCTTATAATACTCATACATTCTTTCTACTCTGTTTGTTCTCTTACAATGCAACAATGAAAAAACTATATAAGGACTAGATCCATGAGCTCTCACCTCCTGTCTGTAACCTATCCTATCACAATCTTAGTAGTTACCTAATCTGTCCTATTACAATAACTAATAGTTATTGCCAGATAAGAGTCAACACTCTATATCTGCAACCCCTTATAGTCCTTGATGACTTTACAAACACGACATATTTAAAAATGTTTCTTTCAAAAACATCTCAACAACTCGATTTAATTCTGAGTTAATTCCTGATGTGAACTCTGTCATGCTGAGATGTCGTTCCTTTGCTTCCATGCTTGTGTTATTTAATTCTGAGTTAATTTATGATGTGAACTCTTTCATTCTTAGATGTCGTTCCTTTTCTTCCATGCTTGCATTTTGAATTTGAAGGTGATGCTCTTGCATCATGGTGCTGAGATGCAATTGGGTTTCCTGGAGTCGGAACAATTCTTGCCAGAAAGTGTTGGTGAAAGTTTAATCACGGTAAAAAAAATAGAATGAGGCATTCCATGGAGTTTGAAGATATTATCCATAAAAATTTGATCCATGATAGATTTTGTGAATGTATTGAAGAGCACATAAATGAGCATATTTAGAAATATGATCCATAGCTACCATGATGACTGACTTATTGCTCGATTTAGGTAAGCCAACAATGAAGTCCATAGAAAACTATGTCCAAATAGTAGGTGGAATCAGAGGCTATTGGAGTGTTCCTAGAGCTTTGACTGTATCTCCCTTATTGTGTTGAAAAGTATCACATTCAACCAAAAAAGTGTGGATGTCTTGTTTCATACCATCCCAAAAAAAATTATATTTGACCCGTTCATAGGTTTTCGTAAAACCAAAATTCCCAGCTTTAGGTGAAGCATGAAGCTCAGAGAGAACGATGGATTTAAGGTTCAAATGTTTTATTTAATATAGGTGGCCTTTATAACGAAGCTCGTCATGGTGCCACAAGTATCTTGGATAAACTTGTGGATCTTGTTGCAGTGTTTGGATTGGTTTTGAAATTTTGGGATCTTGTAACCATTTCTAGCGAACCTCTTGAAGCCAATCTACAACAATGAAAGATAGGGAAAAAAGGGACCCGTCTTCTTCATATTTCCTAGAAAGGGCATCAACCACTACATTTTCTTTTCCTTTTTTTGTAGATGATCTCATAATCATATCCAAAAAAACTAGTTACCCATTTTTTTTGCTTCAGGGAAGAAATTCTTTGTTCCAGAAAATACTTGAGGCTTTGATGATCAATTTTAATTTGGAAGTGTTTCCCCAAGATATAAGGATGCCAAAGACCCACACCGTGCAAAATAGCCAAAATTTACTCTTCATAGGTGGATTGGCCCATATGGCGCTCGGACAATTGTTTTGTTGGTGAAAGCCAAAGGTCGACCATCTTGCATGAGGACATCCCCAATGACTTTCCTTGAGGCATCACACTCCAACACAAAGGTCTTGTTGAAGTTAGGGAGAGCTAGAACAAGAGTAGTGCACATAGATTTTTTAAAGGCTTGGAAGGACAACCTTAGAATAGTGCACATAACTGCTTTCAAGGATTGGATTGGTGGGAGAATTTATGTGGGAGACTTTGTCGAGAGTATCATGACTTGAATGTAATGTATATTTCATGCAAAAACTGAAAGCTCCAATCCAAAAAATCGACAAAGACATAATGATGTAAAACCCCACCAAGATCAATATGAAGGAAACCAAACCAATGAACCTCAAACTCCAACTAGGATGAAAACATATCAATCAAGATACCCAAGTCATCAATGGAAGTTTCCTGATTTGAGAGTTTCTATGTAGGTCCCACATAATGGAAAAATGCATGATGATCAAAAGATGGATTTCATCAATTCAAGATCACAACACCAAGGAGGAGATATATATCATGTCACTCAAGTTGATTGACATAGTATTTATCCTGCTCATAAGGTTTGTAATAGATCTTATCTCATCAATATTTATTTCAAGAACCAAGGGAATGGACCCATGATGCTACAACATAGATCTGATGGTCTATAATACTTTTTCAAGAAGCATAGCCTTTCAAATATTGGTCAATAGGGTTTCCATAACCAATGTGTATTACAGACATCAGGACCATGAATAGTTGATATTATTCCTTCAACCCGATTTCCATCTTCCCCAAGCTGTAAAGTATTCCTCAACAAATATTCTTTCAACAACTTAGGATAACAAGTTGTCTAGTTGTTAATTATTAGAGTGAATTCTAGTGAAGTAAATGAATCTTCCATTTGAACTTCTCAAGGAATTATGCACATGGTTTCCTCATGATAACCAAATTTAAGCCAAGATTTTAGTCAAGCAACATAAATTAAATGCATCAAATGAAAAGAAAAAAGATTGTGTGCAAAAATTAGCTTAGAGTAAAGCAAGCCATCATGAGATACAAACTAAACTAATAAAAACTAGTGGTTTTTATTGAAGAAACCAAGACAAGTCAGGATCTATGCTAAACAAGTGAAAATAAAAAGCAAACGTCTAAACTATGCAGGAAGAAAGGAAGAAATTGAACTATGTTATTCATATTCCTACTCTATCCTACACTGGCTGAAAAAGGGCTAAGTGAAAGCATAGTGCTAGTGTATCCAATCAAGTAACTCCAAATATGCAACCACATTTTCATCAAAAGTTGATTGCAGAAAATGGAGTTGTGAGGGATCAAAGGTAGGAAGAATTGATTCAATAAAATATTTTCCCAACATGTTAAATTTGGCAGCGTTATTGTTCATGGTAAATGTAGACGTGTAGGATTCCTCCAACCAAGACTCAATTCCATCATAAAATTTATGATGATTAACATAGGACTGTTGGAAGGAAATATAAAATGAGTGAAATATATAATGAGACCCATAAATAAAATTTACGTGTAATGTACCTTGTGAGAGATTCTTGTTATGGGTTGTATTATTTAGTCCAAGGGTCGAAGAAAGACAATGAGAACCTGACATAACCATTGGTCGAAACCGAAGTGCCTCAATATCCAGGAAAGTCTCCCCAGGTCCACATTTTACATAACCCACACGATGAGAGGAGAAATGATATATGATTGTTGGAGGTACACATTGAGAGAAAGATGACTCCAAACCTTCTCCTATAATATCATCAAAATCATGTGAGGAATGTTGGAGTATTGTGATAGAATCCAAGGATAAGTGACGCATCTTCCCTTGAAGATTAACATGATATTCTAGAGTAGATTTAGGTGATAGTATTTCTACGATCAACTCATTGTTTCCTAATCCTCATATGGTGATGGACTATTCATTTGATGTGATTTATTAATATGGATGAGAACACTCATTTTTCTTTGCATACCTTAAATTGTCTATCATTAACATCTATGAATCAAGGTCATGAATTTCAGATTGCGTAGTATATTTGGATGATACATTGATTCTCATATTCAACTCTGTAACAGAAAAATAGTCACAAAAAATAGTATTATTATGATCGAAGTGCAATTCAACATGTTCTAGAAATTCAAATTTTGAAGGATTTTCAACATTGTGCATCCCAGATGGATTGTCAGTAAAAATTAGATCTTGATCGATCAAAGGTGGGAAATATTGTTGGTCTCATTTATTATTCAATGTTTCATTGTGAGAGTAATGTAAGGAATACATTGCATGATAAACAGGTGGGTGCTCATGTGGGTGATTATCATCAAACATATTTGTATAAAGAGAATAAAGATATTTAGATTTTGAAAATGATAGGATATGTTCAATGCGAGGTTTGTTGCAGACAAAAATATAATTGTTATTCTCTAAAGAGGAGATAATAGATGGTTCATTGTCTGGGTCTAAGGGGTTTAATATTTCAGATAAAGATTCCCCCATAGCTATAACAAAGTGTTTATTATATATCATGTGCCCCCTATTCTTCGTGGTTAGATCTGAAACTTGTGAATGAGAAATGATTTGATTACCCAGCTTGTACCCTTCAGAGACTAGATATGAAAACCAATCAAACATTTCTTGGTCTATGGGTTTGTCACGTTGAGGAAATCTATAGTATATATGCATGACTCTTTGAAACAAATCATCAACAAATTCATTTCCAAGTCTATGGAATTTTTCAAGTTCATTAAATATTTCGTCATAAATATAATCTACATGAGCAACGACAAATATTTTCATGAATTGTTTCCAACTATGTATAGATTTGATTGGAAATGTCCTAAACCAATATTTAATTTGTCCTTCAAATGTGAGGATAAATAATCGACAAATTTCGTTGTCCTGAACAATCTTAAGATTTTTTCGAGTGATGTTAAACTGATTGAGATGTGTGAATGTAGAGACATGTCATTCACCATAGAATTTTTAGTTTGATAAGAGATAAATTATCTCGACTGAGATTCCCCCTAAGGGTCTCAGAAGACTCAAAGTTTTATCCCATACAAAGATACATAGATGAGTCATGGGATGGTTAAAAAGACTAAATGAATTGACTCCACATGGGAAGGCTTGTCATATGGCCCTCCTTCTAGTGATAATTCTGTTGATGCGAGAAAAATTTCATTTTTCAACAACAAGGGTTACCCCTGATAAGAATTCCCAATTATACCTCTCATAATTTGGAATAGGGAACCCATCCAAATTTTGGCCCAGCCCATCCAAATTTTGGCCCAGAATTTGTTTGTATTTTGTGGTTTACTGGTTGTGTCCCGACCCACTAATAAAGGTTTCTAATCTAAGGAATGGAACACAAATAATCTAATATGCATGCACCTGAATGAAACTAAGGTAAACATAAAGTAAATATAGAACCAACCATGCTCCTATCAAGGACTTGGGAAATAGTTCACACGGAGTAAATATAAGAACATGAATAAACAACTATAAACACAAAGTAGTCTAGCATTTAAACAATCATTTATGGTTCTACACCCACAAGTTTAGACAAATATTCTTTGAAGAACAAAAATAAGATTGCAACCACCATACATAAGAATAGTCTATAATATGAAGTACATTCTTACAAAACTCAAGTGAGAAGAAAAATGCAAAGGAATAGTCCACAATATGTCCAATAAGGGGATCAAAACTCTCCAGAAAATAACTTAGCCAAACCGGCTTCTCCTCGCTAAAATTTTATGTAATAATACATGAAATCTCCAAGGAGGTCTTTTCAGTTTTAGTTAACAAAATAGTTTCTCAATCTACAATGCTTGAAGTTGCAAAAATCCCTTTTCTTTGATATAATCCCTGTATTTATTGAAGTTCAACTTGAATCTTGGACTTCCTCCTCCCCCCTATGAAATTTTAGTTACAAATGTTTTTCCTTATTCCCTTCTTAATGATGAGAGAACAAGGACAATAGAACTGTTCATGACTGAATGTATGATATGTAGTTGCATTTCAAATTTTTCTTTTAATGTTGGTGGGACATCATAGATTTTGGCCATAGTGCACCTTACCCACCATGGAGATGGGTGTAGACATGGGCACACACTTCTCCTTCCATATTTGATATTCAACCATCATGGGGTTCTGAATTCTTCTTTGACCAATCAAGTTTGATTCCCATTCACTACTTTCTTGTTGCTGCAATGATTGTTGTTGTTGTGATTTCTCTATTACCTTTAGTGGTAGATCGTGTTTGCAAGGGTACTAGTGTATAATGGTAGATCATCTTGATGTGTTTCAGTTGTTCCTTCATGATCTACTTCCCTCACACGCTAGCATATTTGGATTGTTGAGTACAACCTTCCTTTGGCATTGGTACCTGACACCATTCAACATGCAACAGATGGGTGACCTTAGAGTAACCCCAAAATGAACTATTAAAACCATGCATTGGAAACCATATAACTCAAAAATTAACTAAGTGAGATTTTATATATGCTTCCCTGAGTTTGGTTCATGGTTCCTCTACTCTTGATCAAGGTATTATGTTCTTTGGGGCTTTTGACTATGTGCCAAATCTTAATCCTGAACATTTTGAAAAATTGTTTAGGAATTTCTCAAATCATATAAATTTGAAGTTGTATATCTTAGAAATACCTTTCCATTGGTGTAAATAATGCGCGAAACATGCATTCGAGCCAAAATTTATGGACAAAATATGAAATGCAGTTTGGTAGGGTCTTGTTCCTGTTTTGATAAGAAAAACATGAACTCATGTTTCGAAAAGAAAGTCACAAACTATTTTTTCAGAAATAAAGTCATGAACTACTCTAGTATGTGTCGACAAAGAAGGCATGAAATTATCTCATTGAGTCAGTGAAGATCAAGTGATTAACTCTGGTGCTATCGAGTTGATGGTTGAGGAAAATATTAGAACATTGGAGGAGCTCCAGTTGCATCATGTCATATGGACTTGCATGTGATCATTGTGGTACCTGAGCTTAGAATGTGTTTCCATCATAGGTGTACTGTGTGTTGAGTTATATCACCTCGTTATGCAATGGTTTCATAAAGGTTTGGTTTAAAATTTTAATATTCTTACTAAAAAATGAGGGGGGTACGAAAATTAATAATTAAATCTATTAAAAAATTAAAATAGGGGGTTATAATCCCTTCTCTCTCATTCATGGCATGAACTTATGGTTTAATTTTAAAATGGTTTTAATGTATAAAAATTGGGGGGTTGGGGGTGATCATGCCACCTTTCCCACCATGCTCCACATGTTTCAACGAATGATGAAGGGGGTGGCATGCCATGCCCCTTTCTCATCACACTCCAAATTTAAGTTGTATGATATGGATGGGGTCATGGGTTGAGCCCCCCTCCCTATCAGATTCATGTAAACGATGACATACCTTACTCACACTTACATGTAGGTACCCTACCAAGAAAAAACACAAACCTTCACTTGTTGGCATTTAAAACTGCCTGGTATATACCGACATTGATCTGCTCAACTCCTATGGGTATTCTACCAGAGCCAATCCTACCAATGTTGTCGAGTGTGTCAACACCTATGTTCTTACATGTTTCGGGTTGGTTGGCAATGTTCTTCTTAACTGCTTCAGGTAGTTCAACAACATTCTTCTTAAATTCCCTAGGTAGGCCAACAAAGTTCTCTGTAACTTCTTTGGGTATGTTCAACAATGTTCTTCTTAACTTCTCTAGTGGGTAGATCAGCCAGGTTGAACCAAAATCCATGGATCTAGAATTACACAAAAAATCAATTTTCTATTCAATACTACGCAACTAAAATATGGAATGATCAGTTTAGTAATCCATTCAAGTGCGCAATCAGGTAATGTCATTCTAGTTGGACCTTCAATCATAATTCAACAATAATGTGAATTTACACAACTTGGTAATTCTCTATTACCAACTATGGTCGAACAACAAACTTTAATGGACTCCCTCCATTAATAGGTATCACATTGGAAACCTTGATATCACAAAAGGCCTTTGCTATAGAAAAATTCACATCTATAGGAAAAATCAATGAAGGATTTGTTGGGGGGGAAAAAAACTCCATAGATCCACTGTGATTGGTGAAATCTATGAGAAATATTGACCACTCTAACAAAAACCTCCATGAACCATACCTCTAGTATCCATCAACTTGATTGACATTTGGAGGATCTTTAAGTGCAGACAAAGGTATCAAAATAAAAACATTTTGTAGGTCAAATACCCATGATGCTTTGTATTCAATGTTAACATATGTCTTCCCACCAGAAATTTATGGCCAACAATTGATGCTCAAAGGAACCACAAACTCTTGGGAACTTTGCATTCTCCATTTAAGCAATCCTAGACCCAATGGAATCTGGATCACCCAGTTGGCCTATTGGGAATAAATTGCTAGGATCCTTAAGGCCCAAGAGGCTCTCCCTTAAAAAGTGATCCTTATTGATGTTTGGATGTGTCTTACATTGGAAACTCTCATTTTCACATGTCTTAATCTGGACCAGCATGAATCCATCTTCTTTTGTGCATAATTTGAAGCGAAAAATTACCCTATACTTGTAAGTTACTTATCCCACCATCACGCTTGAGAACTACATTAATATTTTGTTCAATAATTATTGTGATAGGGTCTGTTGCTATTGGAAGAGATAATTTTGATTGCCCAACAACTGGATTCACATCCTCAACTATCGCTTCTCCTTCTGCTTTCAGAGACTCTAAAAACTAGTTTGTTTTCTGTGTTTTCCCTAGTTGAATTCCCATACCCTTAGAAGAAACAATGGAAGGTGAAAATCCTTGACCTTTTGATTTGCTAGAAAATGTATCTAGATATAAACTTGGGCCAAAACTATAGTTTCTCCCAAAACCACCTCCACTTGAAATACTCATATCACCAAATCCCATATCAATTCTGGTTGACCCTCTTGATTGTAATGACATCGAGCCTCCCCTTTTAGACTTATTATTTTCAATCTTGATCTTATCAATCTCACTTGATTTCCATTTCATAGAAACTTTTGTCTCATTTATATAGATTTGGATTATTAGTTTTTGAAGTCGCTTTTTGTGACTCTCAATCTCACAATATTGCTTAATTTGCATAATAGTCACATTCTCACTATGCCCAAGTGAAATAACTTCATAGAATGAAAAGATTATCTCAAATTCCATTCTACACATTCTTTCTTCATCATATTTGGGGGAGTATTCAGACACTAGTTTGGAGAGAAACCTCAGAGTGTCAAGATCTTGGAGGATATTATTTTGATTGTTGGTGATAAGAAAAAAATAGAGAGATTCCATTGGCTAGTATACACAGCGAACATTCTCAATATCGATATAAGTATTTTTCTTCCCACTTCCAACTAGCTTAGAAAAATAAACTAGAAACCCATCAATCCTAATTCTAGTCATATCCAAAAATTGCCTAGAAACCGAGGCTTTCCACGTTTTAGTGGTAATGGAGGATGCCAAGAATACCTTTGCACAAATTGCTCGAAAAGAAATTGTTGGATTATTGAGAGGGGAGGGGGGTGAATCAGTAATAGAGTAATGCAATCCTTTTTAACCACAAATGCAAGTGTTATATCAATGTAGAATTATCATCAATAGTTGCAGAGTAAATAAACAATGAACAAATGAGGAACCATACACATACACAGTACATCGGTGTTTTTACGTGGAAACCCAAAGCGAGAGAAAACCACATAATGTTTTTTCTTATATGTCTTTAAGAAT
>CBVK0103409234.1:0-10643 GCA_900067695.1 Picea abies | reverse complement strand
ACATGTTTGGGAGTGTGTATATTTTATAAAATGTTTACATGTTTTTATAAAACTTTAAACAACACTTTACTTTTTGGGGGCCTTATTTGGAATTTCTTGGCCTTTATAATCTTCCTTGGTGGTATAAAATTTCAAATAGGTTTAGGATCATACTCGCTAGACAAAAATTCTTTTTAGTGGGTTTGTATCATAGTTTAATGCCCAATGAATTTCCCACAAGCCAACAATTCCTTTTAGTGGGTTTGTATCATAGTTTAATTCCCATTGAATTTCCCACAAACCATAGAAGTAGTGTTTAGTGATTAAATCAATAGTCTTGAACCATGTCTAGTGTGCCTAAAGTTAGAATTAGGCATAGTATGTCAGTCATGGGACTATCTCATACATTTTGGTCTTGGATAAAATATTCCATTACCAAGGTCCATCTCATTGTATGGGTTGGAATTCATGTCCAATTTTCATTAGAGGTAAGTGCCTTAAGGATAAATAACCTAGATTTGGACCTCAAAGTATACCTTAAGGTAAAATACCTTTCCTTATAATACCAAACCATGCAATTACATCATTATTTCACTACTAGGTTAATGAACATCTTGGTCATAACACACACACATTCCATCACATATGTGTAATTTATAGAGATGTATTTAAATTGAAAATTGACCTTAGAATATTCCTTTAAGAACGAAGCTCATGTTTTCCTTATTTTCCCATGGTTAAGGTGCCATAACCCATATTTCCTATGAAAAACCTTCCAATGGTTCCCATATCCCACCTAGAATCCAAATATCATCTAGAGATATCCTATGTTATGGTTTGATGCCTATTCCATGGACTTCATCTCATAAGATTTGATTAAGGCACAATAACCTTGTTTTCCTCCCCCAACCATGGTTAAGGCCTCGAGACCCATCCATGTTGCATAAAACCTCCTAATGGCACCCATATCTCACTTGGAGGCCAAAGATCCCCTAGAGAGGGCTTGTTGATTTGTAAAATATCATGGATATTCTACTACAACAGTTTGTCACAATAGGTCTTACAATATTTTGAAAATATTTTATTATGTAGTTTATTACCTAAATTATATCTCAAATTTAATATAACTAATGTAGTGATTAAAATTATGGAAATAACTAAAACCAAAATGAAAGAAACAAGAAAATGAATGCACCATCCACCCAAATTAACACAATATGTGACCTACAAAACACAATACAAGAGAAAACCTAGCTAGAAGGTGAGGCCTATACTCTACTCTTTTTTTCTTAGTTATGAAATGAAAGTACAAAGAAAGGGGCATCCACTATGGAGTTGTCATGGACATTGTGGCTCGAATGGCTACTACAAAATCTTCCATCTCCTCTATTATGATTGAATATTCCACTCCTAGATTCTTTTATCAATCATGGAACAATAACAATACCAAAGGAATGGAACCCTCTAATATCTTCTTGAAAGTCAACACATGAATAAGTCTTAGGATTAGGATTAGTGTTAGGGTTTTGGACCCTCTAGAATCTTATTGAAAGTCAACATGTGAATAACCCCACATGTGTGAGTAATGGGGGTTGATGTTGTACCCACTTTGTACCATGGTTGTCAACAGGGTAAGTCAACTTACAGGAGACATAACTTCCACCTACTAACTTTGATTGATGTAATTTTTGGAAAGATTATAGTGTGTAGAATAGAGTTGAGGGGGTACAAGATAAGATTGTAAAGTATTGACGCAATGAAGTGACATTTTATTCCTCAAATAGGCTATGGAAGTTTCTAAACCCCAAACATCAAACTAGGAACTACCCCTAAAATGGGTTGTAAGCTAATTGTTCCAATTTTTCCTCCCAAAAAGTACCAAGATAGATGAAAAATTATACAATGATCCATTCTAGATCATACTTCTCCATTTAGGGAGGCCATTGGTCCCCAAAAGTTTTTACTACATGACGTGATACAAAAATTTCTCTACCTTCTCCCTAGAACACATATTTCATTAAATTTGGAATTATATAGAATGGATCTAGAATTTGGAACTTTAATGAGATTGATTTTTTTCAAAACGAGAAATTAGAAAATTGTGTAATTCACTACTTTTAATGTATATATATTCACCAATTTTGTTATAAATTTTTCATATAAATCTATATAAAATAAAATTTGCATAAATTTGAAGCAAATATTTCAAGTCGTCCCTCGAGGTGTAGATCAATTGGCGATAAAGTGCATTGTTAAGGAACTCCTTGTTCAAATCTTGACTGGCCTTGTGTGTTGCATGTGGGGGCAACGTGGGTGCATATGGAGGTAGCGGTAGCGGTAAAAAGTAAATCTTTCAAGTCTTAAACTTTGACAATCTATTAGTCATAGATTGTGTAATAAATTTCTTACCTACAAAGTTATTTATTAACGTTAGTATTGTGTGTTGTTATTTTTATTAACCATTTTTATTGTAATTTGATATAGTATCTACTGTAGAGGCTGGCTCAATTTTAGAGTGACCTATGAAATTTATTTAATGACATAATACCAATGTGTTTTTTTACTATAAAAATTTTAATTCTTGCACCTCGAATGGGGTGCTACACAACCCACAATGAGCATGAGCCAACACCTCGCATTAAATGGGGTGCTACACAACCCACAATGAGCATGAGCCAACACCTCGCATTAACACTGATGTACACATGGTTCCCCGATTACAGTGTCGAGGACTTAGGTGGTAGTGTTGGAGGGTGGTGAGGTAAGTTCGGGAAGAATTCACAATGGATGAAGGATTTGGGGAACAGGGGATGGATGCAGATTCGTGCAGAGGAGGATGGAATCCTTTATACCTGGTAGAGGGCCTTGAATGACCTCATAACGACCATGACGAAAGCACAAAGAAAGCACTTAAGCCAGGATAGAGATGGAACCCAATGAAATTTCATCTTTGGTCTCTCCCTGGAGCACAATTATAGTGGATGAGAACAACAATTCTGGGTGTTGCATCTCCAGGAGCAGGTCTGGTTTTCCCATCTCAGAGCGAGCACAACTTCTGGGTGTAAAATTCCAAGGAAGAGAGGACGCCTGAAGAGAGGAAGGGGTACCCATATCCCTGTGGGTCGACCCATCTCCAAGGTGGAAGACATGGATAAGAGACGCCCCCGAAGTAAGAGTTCCAAGTCACCCGCAAACACTTCAAGCAAGGATTAGCAACATGAAAGTGGGAACACCCTGGGAGGCTGGGGCTGTAAAATTGAGTAGTTTGACATAAAGAGTCATTCACTTGGCTATGCCCCGAAGACTCTTCCGGGATGGAATTCATCCAAGATCCCTCCACCCAACACTCACAACAATACTACAAGCGACAGTCATACAATTCACCACAAGGACAATTTAGCGCAACACTCTCTGGCATTTTCACAAGCAAGCATCAGGAGCAACAACACTGATGAAAACATGTAGTGCATTCTTGGAGCCCTCTGCACTCTTCAACCACTAGTCTTCGAGTTGCATAGCGAGGTATCTGATTTGAAAATTCGTATTGATCTTTTAGAAAAACACACACCCACAACCACACCTTACAAATACACTCGTGAATCTTTATTTTCTCATGTGATGGAGGCAAGGGCACCCATCCTACTCCCTTATGTCCAGAATTGGTACCGTGCATGGAATTCATCTGGGTTTTCTTTTGTTTTGGCCTTGTAGTTTTGAATTTTGTATATGGTTTAATGTTCCTCATTATCCTCAATTTTAATTTCAATGGACGGAGTATGGGTGTGGTGAGTATGGGTCTGGTCAATCTGTATATGTATTATGTCAAATGATGTCAGTGTGCATTTTCTTTGTTGAAATCTTATAGTTAGCATAGTCGTGAACATGCAACTGGAGGGGAGTTGGTTTCCAACAGTGACGATTCATGCTATAAGTAATATTGTTTGTGTAGAGTACTATATTTTATTATATCATGAGGTTGACACAATTTTATAGTAGACAAGAGAAAATATTATATGAGAGTAAGTCTAGGTTTATCATTTTAACAATCAAAATCAATTATAGATTAGAATAACAACATTTTTTTTTTCTATTTTTCTATTAAAAATTAGGGGCATCACATCTTGAATAATTGATTGTGGATGAAATTTCTTACCTATAAAATTCTTTAGTTACATTTATATTCAATGTTTGTTATTATTATTACACAATATGTCTAGATTAAATTACTATACTAAATTTAAAAGATAAACACCATTTTATAGTGATCTATAAAATTATTTAATGAAATAATACCAATATGTTTTTAACTATAACAATTTTAATTATTATCATAATAACTGATAATTAAAAAAAAAAAACATAACTTCTATTCCAAAATATAAAAATTACAAGCTATTCCCAAAGACTCTATATATTCCACAATGCTCCTCAAAAGCCATTGCACATCACCATACAAAGACTCTCTAAATATTTCCACAATGCTCCTCTTGCTACTATATAAGACCCCAGAACTACCATTGACACTGAATTTTGGACCATCAATGGTGATGTGGTTAGTCAAGAGCCACCGGCCAATCTTGTCTAGGATATTAGAGAAGCTGCCAATCATCTTCACTAGAAGGTACAGCTGCCACTGAGTTCACTCCCTCGGATGTCAAGGCATCATTTTGCTTTGATTTGTTGAGACTCTGAGCAACAGTGAACAGTGGAGCACCTTCTGATTGACTTGCAAGATCAGATGCCCGTCCACACAAGTCATCAAAATCATCTCTATTCCGGCAGTAAAAGCCTATAGCTAATGATGGATCAATAGCACTAAGTGGCATCTGGCGTACAACACTGCAATGATAAGAACCAGTCTCAACCTCCGTTTTATCAGGAGATATCTCCACCACCTGCTGCACTTCATGTGGGTCTAAGTACAGAGCTTGATCATCTTGAACACCAACAATATACGTTGAAGCTCCAGGCTTTCCACCAGCAATTCCAAGACTTTGGGGAAATGTGAATGTTTCACGAAGAGATGGTACATACCTGGTAGCATAATAAGTGTTAATTAATATTTGATGGATCAGATAACAGTAAAGCCAACTATCATAATTCTGTGCACATTTAATTCTGTGTAGCACTTTATCTTTACAAGAAGAAAAAGGCAAAGTCACTTGTGATCATTGTGCCGCAGAAGGTGTCTTCATGCAGCATTTCAACCATTTGACAGAGATATATCTTATTCGAAGGCACTTTGCAAAAAGGAAAAGGTAATATCACGATGCCCAGACTCAACTACATTGAATATGAAAAATAGTAAATGTTTATGCAGAACTAATAATTGTATATCCGTCTAGAAACAGGGAGAATTATGGAAACAGTAAGGCATACATGTACAATATCTTTCTTTACTGCATAATTCGAATATGATAATACTACTTCAAGTGATGTAAAATTTGAAAGTTCACTTTGTCGATAAACAAGAATCTCATGTGGAAGTGGCCATGGAAAGAAAAACACCTAATTACTAGAATTGCAACCTAAAAGAATTGCTTACATTGAACTGAAGATCATTGCCTGCTTTAGGAGACAAGAAAAATGGTTTCTACAGAAGAATATTATAGTTGATCTCACAAATCAAAGAATGAAGACAGCTAAAATAAAGATTGCAGCAGTCAAAAGTTTGAATAATATACAGCGCTTCAAAGTTCATAATAGGAGAGCATTAATATGGTATGAAATATCTCCCAAAGAGAATCTGGATGATTTCATACTAACAGCTCAATTAACGGAAACAAGCTAGTCCAAAGATTGTAGCCAGAAAAATACCTGAATATTTGGATTCAGCTTATCCCAAAACAAAAAGGTTGTTACATAACTTGTATCGAACTACCTAAGCAGTTATATGGTAATAATATCTACATATCCATCAAGTGCCTCTTCCAAGCTCAAGAAAATCTAGATGTTATGGAAAATATAATATTAGATAAATCATAATAATGGAAACTGTAGATTCTCACTTAAAATTATACAGAAATGACAGTCTACACAAGTTTACATCATAGCGGAATGTCGGAGTAGAGCATTGGTTTTCATTTATTGCATATTCAAATTCAGCCTATACCAAAACAAAAAAGGCTGTTACATAAGTTGTATCTAACTACCTGAGCAGTTATATGGTATTAGTATCTACATATCCATCAAGTGCCTCTTCCAAGATCCCAACATGTCATGCCATGCCTCTTCCAAGATCCCAACATGTCATGCCATGCCAGATGATAATTGAGCTATGCCACCCCCTGCTGATGTAAATCGCAGAAAACAATAATTGGCATCATCATATCATCTCTAACACCATTGCGCCAGAGACAGATTATTGGGCAAGGGTGAACAAACAGATATCAAAGTTGATATTTCCGAACAGAATGATATGGACATAGAGAACATAGGAAGAAAATATTTCCAACCAAATGATATGTATTTACACGTATAACTAATGTTTCTAGTTATTTAGTAAGAACAACAGTGATTAGATAAAATAGTGAAAGATTGATGAATGCTCAAAGCAGTAGTGACCACACTTACTACCTACAAACTAAACTTTATGCCTGGTCAGAAAGTAGACAAGGACATAAGCAGCACAAAAAACACTCTAGGAAAATTTAGCCACGACTTTGGCTCTAGACCATCAGGTCAAATATTTGGTTAACACAAAGATGAATACATTTCCATAGTCAGACGAAAAGGGCCCAGAATAACAGAAATAGCAAGTTCAAGGGATTTAGAGATATAAATAGATTTAAGGTTCCAACCAGCCAAACTTTAGGATTAAAGAAGACTACGGCAATGAAACAAAGAGAATCATTGACAAAGCTTAGGCCAAAAGCACTGAAGAGGATTTGAGCTTTTTGTTTATTGTGGAAAGGACAGGGTCTTTTGGGAACTTTAGTAAAAGAAAAGCATCTATATGGAATCTAAAGGAGAGGAGATTTCGATTTCTGAATGTGTAGAGGTGGTTGTGCATAAACTGGCATTACTATAAGAAAGGGGAAATAGAATGTGGAGAATGAAATGCATGCAATGGTTTGAAGATACTTTCAGCTCTGAAATCAAATAATTGGGCAAGAAGAAACAACAAAAAATGTCACCCTCAATTGACTGAAAGACAACAGTACCTTGTACAACGAGCATTAAATTCGATGGTGGAACAAGAAAAGTAATACTGAACTTGTATGTCAAAATCTTCCACAGAAAGAACACAATGAGCAAGATGTGATATGGACTCTCTTTTCAACAAATTAGTTAGAGCTACAAAATCAATTTCAAGAATAATGTGAGAGCAGTGTAGGTAGGGATGCCTTACCAAATGCCCAGTAAATGAGCAAGATGTGATTTGGACTCTCTTTTCAACAAATTAGTTAGAGCTACAAAGTCAATTTCAAGAATACTGCAAAAGCAATGTAGGTGGGGATGCACCTTAGCAAATGCCCAGTCAAAAAGCAATGTAGGTGGGGATGCACCTTAGCAAATGCCCAGTCAATGACGAATAGAATTAGTGTGAGAAGTGAGAACCATGTAAGGATGCAACTTATCAAATGCCCACAGTGCCACACAACAACGAGCAAGATGCGATATGGACTCTCTTTTCAACAAATTAGTTAAAGCTACAAAATCAATTCCAAGAATAGTGAGAAAACAATGTAGGTAGGGATGCACCTTACCAAATGCCCCGTCAATAAGCAAAATGTGATTTGGAATCACTTTTCAACAAATGAGTTAGAGCTACAAAATCAATTTCAAGCATACTGAGAAAGCAATGTAGCTAGGGATAAACCTTACCAAATACCCAGTCAATGACAAATAGAATTAGTGTGAGAACCATGTAAAGATGCAAGTTATCAAATTCCCACACAAGAACCACCACCTGGTCAATGACAAATAGAATTAGTGTGAGAACCATGTAAAGATGCAAGTTATCAAATTCCCACACAAGAACCACCACCTGATCAAAGGCAAACATGACAAGAATCTTCCAAGGTGATTAAAAAAGACCTTACTCAAGTGACTGAGAAAGGATGACACTGGTGGCCAATTCCTGAAATGGGATGGGTGAAGTTTTCCAGCGGGCTTTTCACTTTGCATACATTCTATCTGGTGGTCTCCAATGCTTTTGCATGATGAAAAGCCTCTGGCTGCACCACCATGCTTTTTGGCTTCAAGGATATTCAAACAAGGGGTTAGAAACATTCTGGATATATTTGATGCATTATGGATTGGGTTGTCATAGCCTGATCTAATGGATAGATTCTGGCTCATCAATGCAGGCAAATGGTCTCTTATTTTGGGCAGCCTGATTGTTGATCAACACCTTATCTATGTAAGTATTCCTCTCCCTAAGGACCCTTTCTGCAGCAAGCCCAAGTCCCTTAAAACATCTTGTTTAACCTCTCCTTCACCAAATCAGCGTAGCAGACCTTCTGCAGTTATCTTTCCACAAACTTCATTCTGGGTGATAAACAGCAGTGGCATGTTGAGTTTTTATCAGCATGGCAGCTTGACAAGATAGAAAAACTTTATCTTATCTAGAAAAGAAGACATTATATTATTTTTCACCTGCCTCTTGTAGATAACCACTCTTTTCATGGGCAGATAGAACAGAACTCTGCGTTAACTTGTCTCTGGAGTCTGCAGATCATTGTTACTATTATTCCTAGCGAAAATGGAATTTTTTTATATTGTTCAAAAAAAAGTTTGTAGACACAAACAAACTTTTTGACTTTTCCAGAGTACAAACAAAAATTAGTCACAAAATACTACCATATTCTTTCATGTTTTTTTATAATATGATTCAATATTGAAGCCTCAACCCACTTGGGAGCCCTTTTACCCATATCAGCCCCTCCAAAAAAGAAATATCAAATTATTCAACATGTTCAAGGAAAAACCATAAAAAACACAAAATGCCTCAATATCGGATAACATAATCACGCTAATAAAGATTGTTTGTTTGCATAACTAAATAATCACGCTAATAAAGATTGTTTGTTTGCATAACTAAATAATCTAATACTATATATGAGAACAATTAATTATTCATACTGGCTACAGATTTGTCTGTCAGCTATAAAGTAATTCTTATGTTGATGCTTGCAGATACTACAAAGAATACACATTAAAGGATGACTGTCAACACTGCACAATTCATTAGATTCATTGAACAGCCTGCGGAGGATGGTTGTTAATGCAGACCTGTAGGGGAAATTAAATTGCATTTTCAAAGGCCAATAGGGTCCAATCTCATCAAGGCACAACTAATAAATCCTACTGCCTCGTGTAGAGTTGCTTTAAACCTTGTTTGATAATTTTTAATTATTCATCTAACAATATGAAATCTAATACCATTCATCTGAGTACCATGGACATGAATTTCTAGAAAGATTGAATTTGGTATTTAGTATATGCATGAAAAATTGAAAATCAAAGCCTTGTAGTTTGCTTTGACTCATAATTTGGCTTTGGCATTTGTAGCAATGTTAGTATGACTAGCTATAGGAGAAGTTCTCTTGGTAACATATATTTTCCTTATTGTGTCTGCCCCACATCTTCTATTGCATTGCTGATATTGTGAAAGGCGTCATGCACAATCAGACAGACAATCTACAAAATGAGCTCCAAACTATAGGAAATTTGCATTCATAGGCTATGTTTTGGTTATATAGTTCTAAGATCTTGCAAAAAGTATGCTTTAGGCCTCTATCCTACTCAAACCTAGACGAACAGGAATGAATTGAGTCATCCTTTCCCCTAAATGGCATATTACTATATTTTACCTAAGGTTACCCAGGCTCAATAACCAGTACCAGGACTCAGATATCCATAGATCTGAGGGATAAATAAAATTATAAATTAACTTGGCCAAAACCTCATAGATCTGAGGGATAAATAAAATTATAAATTAACTTGGCCAAAACCTGAGAGAGACATCGATTTTTAAATCTTCAAATGACTAGGCAGCCTACAGATATGGTCATGCAAAGATTTTTAGAGCGTTTTCCAGTTGGTTTTCAACAACCTAGTAAAAATACACAGATCCAATATTAATCATTTCCAGACAAAACCCATTTCTGGAGGAAGTCATAAGAGTACAATCAATGACAGTTACAAACCTTGACCACCACTGAGCTGCTTCCCACATGCGAGTTAGTCTAGATCAGTAATCCTGTTTAGATCTATGATTATAATCAGGAGTTCAATTGTATAGATAAATTATTATGAGTTCTGAGAACTGCAGCTTTAAAAGATGATAACACAGGGAAGCTTGGCTGAGTATTTTACTAAATAAATGTCATCGAAATAAACAATAGATTGGTCCCAAAAATTACTTTGTGTTTTGTAAACATAGCAATGGAATGGTACTCCCATTGTTTTACAGTTTGCAGATCAACAAAGATTAAATAGCTTGTATTTTATCTTTTCTATCAAATTCCACAACCAATTTTCATCCAAAAGATACTGCATTTTGATGTACACCCAACGGAAATGAAGTGATAACTCACCTTGGGTTAATCTTCTCCACACCAAGAACAAGTGGCACCAAAATCAGGAGAGGCACCTGGGCTTCCCCTTGTCCATTGGACCACTCTGAACACAGCCTGGCAGCATCATCAATGCAAATA
>CBVK0103409231.1:0-10090 GCA_900067695.1 Picea abies | reverse complement strand
TATATATATATATATATATATATATATATATATATATATAAACTATCATGCTATTGATCTAGCATCTATCATATTATTACATATTACAATCTTTCTAGGCTCTGCAAAGGCGACATTCAAAAATGGAAATTTCCATCCTACTTCTAACCCTCATTCTACATCCCAAAAATTAGCCACTTTACAATTTTTCTCAAAGCCAAAATAGGTTCTACATCCCCCATTAATCATTTTTTCAACATTATAGTTCCATTTGAATTTGTTGTGAAGGTCAACTCCAAAATACTTGTATGAATTAACTTCCTTTAAATTGGTATTGTCATATGTAAAATTAGTGTAATTCTTGGATTTAGTGATCATAACCTTTGTCTTATTAGTATTCACTAATATACCAAAATTAAGACAATTTTTTTTAAAAATTCTTAATAATAATCATATTAAAATCCAAACAATTTTTTTTTTCCTATTTATTAGGTCTCAATTGCAACTATATTAAAATTTAGTTAATTGGTCTCAATTAAAGTGGCAAGAAAGTCCAAAAAATAATATTAAACCAAAAACATAAATGAAATGAAAAATCATCTCCCATACACTTTAATTTATGTTTAAATCATTTTAATTTTCATGATTTAACAAAAGTCAATTTACATTTGTAAAAAATTATTTGTATTCATAATTCAATATAACTAACTTAAATAATAATGAAAATTAAAAACACATATAAAACTAAATAAAATTTAATTACATATATCTCATCAAATTAGGAGAAATAAGGAAATATCATAACAAACAATATACACTATTGAAATCAATAACTAAAAAAACATATTTATATTACTTAAATATATGTTATCAAATAGTACACTAACTCATGAAACAATATCACATAATGTTAAATGGATGAATTGTAAAGCATAATGGAAACCTAAATAGATAAACTTGTGATCAATATAATTTTCTTAGTCTTTTTTATTACGATCCTTTTTTATTAATAATCATAAACATGATCCAAGTACTAGTCCCATGATAAGGTTGATCGTTTGGAGTATCCTACATAGCAATTTTAAGATGTTAATTGCCATGTTGTTGGCCCATTTGTTTTGATGAAGTGTAAAGGCAACAACACGTGTAAAACTAGTAAGAGAAGGTCACACCAACATCAAACACGTTGCACATGTAACAACTGGATAATGTATGACATAACAAGTAGTAGTAGCAACTTTCTAGGCATTTTCTAGGTAGACTAGTAGATCCTAGCTTACATACTAATATGGATTCTAGAAATCGAGAGGGGAAAAGGTATATGGATGGTACTAGTATTACTAGTAATAATCATTGGAGGTTGGATTGCTATAGGCATGGAGAGGACACAACTACAAGGATCACAAATCAAGATGAGCAAACCTAAAAAATGGTCTATTGTTAAGACCTTATCATGAAATGCAAAACGATTTTGACAGCATGAAGAAAAGGTCAATGAAAGAGCAAGTTTAAGACTTGTTTGATGAACAAATACATATGCTTGCTAAGTAAGAAGATGTTGTGACCAAATGGAAGGTACAATAGTTCAAGGAATTTTTTTTAATGGAGAGTATGATATTTTATGTGTAGAGTTCTTGGTGAATATACATGAATGGTTGTGGATGCTTATCAAAGATCCTTAGTAGTATTGTGAAGGAAAAAAAAATAGATCACTTAGAACATCTAGGTGTTGTTAACACTACATTAGCATGACCACCCGGTAGCTAAATGGGTGGATTTCTTGGTTATGGGTACCTTGGAGGGGTATATTATGGAGTTTATAGTGGATCTAAGACCAGGTTACATGTGGGATGAGGAGTTGAGGGAGGTTGGTAAATGATATCCCTACTTTGCTAAAGGTGTTTGTGGGTGGAGGAGGATATGTTGTCTTTTGAATCACCAACCATGGCATCGTGAAGATTCCATTGAGGGATTGTGATGGATTCAACAAGGATGATGGTTTGAAGGCAGTGAAACATGATGAAGGATGCATACGCCACATGAAGAGATGAACAACTATGAAGACAAGTTGTGAAGAATGACTAGTGATGGATAAACCAAATGCAAATGATAAGGGAGTGTAGAGAAGTTACAATGATAGAGGTTAGTATTGAAGGAAGTGATGAAAGCATATTAAAGGAGTTAGAGGTTGAAGAAATTTACTACACCAAATAAGGTCATTGGCGATGGGTACATTAGTCACCATAGCTTCAATGGTGATGGTCAAAATGGTCTTCATCACCAAAGCTGCTATTGTTAAAAGTTTGGTGGATTTTGTGATGGGCAAATGACCATTGCCATTGATTATCTACGACAACAAATTAGGAACCATTCCCATGCCATTGTCAAAAAACCCAAATTAGTGACAAGTATTAATTGTTGTGAAGCTTCATTTCACTGGGAATGTTCAATGACAATCCCAAATCATCGCCAATAGAAGCCTATGGAAACCATTTTTTATCATCACCATAATTGCATTGCTTTTGGAACATAGGGATGTGGGTGATACCTTGAAGCTTTGCTTATTACAACTAGGGTTTATGCAAGACCAAAGTCGCGAAGGAGATGCATGGAGGAAGACATAGTAGATCTCTCATATGATCCACTTGAGGGCCATTAGATTTGATCATATCCAGTGGAATCTTTACACTTATGAATCAACACCAACATGATTCATTCCTATAGGATCCTAACTATTGGAAGAGAAGACAATGATGACCCTTGGAGAGATGGTGAGAGTCCACGTTGACAGCTAGAAATTTGACTTGGTGTCTTCGTGTGGTATGATGTTAGGCTTGGTCCCATCACATTCGTTATGCAATCAAGTCAGAATATGAATGGGATCTTGGAAGTACATTTTGGAATATTTGGTGGCTCAAGGGATTCATTCTCTACATACATATCCACTAGAGAAATTACCTCTAATGCAAGTGATTTTACCCATCTAATTTAGTACCTTTAGATTTGATGCCAAGATCACTTGTCTCTTTGTATAATGACAAGAGTGATGATGGGGGAGATATATTAGCCCAGAGATGCATTGGAGGGATGTTATCCTATGAACTTATGAGTGGAACCTTCCCATCTAAATCCAAACTTTTGATGAAGAAGGATTGGGACCGAGAGGACCAAGGAAACCAATGAAATGATGTAAGTGTATTAAGTGAAAGTAGGAGGTGATAAATTTGAAACTATGAGATAATATCAAACTACATGACATAATGGAATTGGAGGACTCGACCATTGTAGGTCATTTCCCAAGCAAAAGAATGGGAGTGAAACCCTAAAATATTTTAAGTTGGAAAATTTTGAAGCTTTGTTTGGATACCCTCCTCATAGCATTGTTTTGATAAAGGGTTGGTTGGTTTGGATTCTTAGAACTACAACTAAGGTAGACATGATTCTTAAGAATAGATGGAAGTGGGGCTTTCACCACCTATTTCTCAAAAAATGGCAATTGGAATTCGATGCCCACTCACCCCCCTTGGACTTTTTTGTGGTCTAGGTTAGGCTACTAGGGATTCCCTTGATTATATGGTTTGAGGAGGTTTTTAAGGAAATTGGAAATGCATTAGGATTTTTTTATGAAGCAGACAATTCCTTCCATAGTTTAGGATATATGGCTATGGCTAGAATTCTAGTTCGATTGGAACTATCTAAAGGCTTGGTTGACTCTATCATGATCCAAAAGGAACCTATGATTTTTTATCAATCCCTTGACTACAAAGGAATTCCTTTGAAATGTGGCTGGTGCTATGAATATGGCCACCTAGCTAAGGAATACCCTCTCTTGAACAAAAGGAAAGTTTGGGTTTGCAAGGCACATCAAGGAAACAAGGGTATTGTTTAGTCTCCAATTAAGAAGGTCCCCTTTGAGGGAAACTCAAAAATCACACGAGGACAATCCTATGATAATATTAATACTAAGGGAGGATAAAGGTTAGCAAGAGGTGCATTCCCTAGAACAAAAGAGCAGGAAAAAGTACTCAAATGATTTGGGTAAGAAAATTTCTTCTCCTCCTCGCGATTTTGAAAAATCTTCCAAAAACTTATCTTTTAGGTCCTGGGAGGTAGGTTAGAAAACAAGTCCATGTCTCAAGATAGTAAGTTCCTCCCTAGCCTTCCAGGGATTTGTATCCTCAATCCTCCTCCTCTCATTCCATTGGATGGATTGGGAAGGGTACAAAGTAATGGGCCTACCTCTCTGTTGACGTTTGAATCTGTTAAGACTAAAATGACAACCTCATGAAGATATGAATCCTCCTGCGTTTTTAGAGAGGTGGTACTCCTCTTTTTCTTATGATCTTCATTGAAATTTCAAATCAAGAATAATATAGGACTATGTCAAATAACATGAGTCCAAGTCTTCGATGCTCAAGAAAATTCAAATGCTAGCAAATAAATATATGTGTATAAAGAAAGTGGTTCCTGAGAAGTGGACCAGGAACTTCAAACATCACACAGGACAAAAAATAAAAATGCATAGATCCCCACATCCATCATAGTTTAATAAAGATCTGATCACATTCAACATAAAAATAAATGGTCTATCGCATGAGAGAACTTTGAAAGAGTTTTACTTATAAAGATCATTTTTTTTTTGATAGATTGACTTCAAATATTTTATATTCAAAATTCATAATAAAAAAATATAGTCAAAATCAATCCTGAATTAGTTCTCTTGGATTTCTCAAAATGGTAATCTCTGTTACAATGCTTGAAATTAAATGCATTTTTCCATAAAGGACTGGGATTGGGGCTCTCGTAGACCATAAATACATATTTACAAGAAAAGTTTTGAAGAAAGAAGGGGTGGAGTGGAATGCGAGTATCATGATTTGGAAAGAAGACAAGAAGAAGTTATCATAATTTGATTATTCTTTTCTAATGAGAGAATAAGTATAATTGGATGAAAATATGATAAAGAGGGAAAATGTGATTCAATGTAGACTTATTATGATGGACTATATCCCCTTACTTGCTTGTTGTTGTGCCCTTTATACTTTTGTTCATTGCGGTTAGGTGGACGGTTGTAACTGCTTCCGTTGCTATTTTAGAAATCTTGGCAATAGACTTTTGTAACCACTCTTCAATATAATCCCTTAACGGAGCAACGATCACTTCTTGTTTCACCTTGATATTAAACAATTTGTCCTCGATTTCTCTATAGTCGATAAATAAATTTTGCAACATATTTTCAATATCTTCATTTTTATTAGTATATTCAACAAGCTAGTTGTCAATGTCATCATATGTGAACTCAACTATGCTATCAAAATTTTCAGTCGATGCTTTCTTTAGGCCTTCAATTTGTTCTTCAAATTGTTTTCGGGTCATGAGCATTCAACTTGATATTAGCTTTGGGTCTAAAACTTCAATGGTGCTACTAGAAAAATCTAGGCCAACAATCTTTGAATACGCTTTCGTTCTTTTTCGTGACACATCATTTAATTGACTCAATAATCCCATTAATGTATTAACTCTTTCGATCCAGCATGCCTCTAATTGCTTCACTCGGCTTTGGGAGGGAAAATATTCCTATTTTCTTCTTTGGTCCATCATTGTCGAGACCTTTGATACGAACATTGCAACTCCATCTATGCAAAATCCTTCATCATTTTTTAGATCTGCATTCAAATATTCTTTAGTATTCTAGATTCTGAGGCAAAGGGAGGAAACACTTTTTACCAAGTCCCGTAATTCTAAAATTAATGACATTATTTTCTTTATATTCTCCTCTACGAAATGTCGAGTGGCCACAATCAAACTTGAAATTCCTTTAACTCTTGAATTTAGATTTGGAATTCCTTGAAGACTTCTGTCAGGCCAAATCAAGGCAACCATGGTAGCCAAAATAGGTGGAGGCATGAGGGTTGCTTCCAATTCCTTTATTCTTTCCTTTAGTCGAACATTTTCTTCTTCCATATTAGTTATTGAGAAGTCCAATGTATCTCCTATCTGAAGACAATTTTGATGGTAACATGTTTTGGGTGTCAATGGTAGACCATGATTCTCCTCTCTTACTCTTTGAGGTCCTTTCAAAAACCATTTTCTTTGAATCTTTGTCAAATAAAACATTCTGCACAAAAAATGTTTCTTCATCAGAGAAGACTTCATCTTGAACAGATAATGCAGTGGGCTGTACATTTTCCTAGGCGTGTTCTTCATCATCTGGAAACCAGTTATTTTCAATATCCACATCCAAGTCCATATTATCAAGCAAAATGTTATCTTCAGGTACGTTTTGTTTTCTTCCTCTTGTTGAGAATTGACCCTTTTCCTTTTGACTTGTAATTTATGATGTTTTTCTAGACTTGCTTGAGGAGGATTCCTCTCTTCATCATCACCAAAATTGTTACTTGGGGTTTTTCTTGGTTGGGTCGTTGTAGACTGAGGATTCACGTTAGGCAAAAAACTTTTGTGAGAAATAACAAATGATTGATCATTTCTTTCATTTGAGGGTTTCCCTCTTTGATTGTGACGTTCGGTAGTACTCACGAAGGTTTCTATGTTGCCAAAATCTTTATTAACACCATGAACAAGGGGGTCATGACTATCACCCTCTTCTTCTCCAAATATGAACATATTGATCGTTGTGGGGTTGAGCCCAAATGCTACCATATGATTATAAAAAAGGTTGTTAGGGTCAAACCCTTTGATCTCTTCTACAAATTTCAAATTAAACTGGTTAAAGTAAGAGGCATATTCATCAATTTTGGGAATTTCTCTAAAGAGAATTTCACCCACTTTCCAAGGCAGGGGAATGAATTGTTTTTTCCTTTTCTCATAGAAAGCATGAATCAAAAACTTATACTGCCTCACCACTTCTATGATAAATAATTTTCCAGGCACATAATAGGGGGTATATAGGATTTTCATGAGAACAAAAAATCCTAGTGATGTTGTAGTTATCCATTTTCTCCAAAATTCCCTTTTTATCCAAAAAGATTGATGCTTCCAATGAAATCCTGGAAGTATCTTCCCCAAAAAGTAATTTATGAAATTCATAGACAAAATCATTGTAAACTTCATAAAAACAATGGACAACTTTATGCCTCCGGAGAGATTGATATCACATAGTCACATGGTCAATCTTTGGATTTACCCTTTTTCCAACACTCAGACCTTTAAAAACATGACAATGCATGATAAAAAATACCATATACAATGCCATGTAAAACTTTTTCTCGCTTCTAAAATTCATCAACTGTGCAAAAATTTCATTCGATATGATCTTTTCCCAATAAAAAACAACATCCTCATGAATTGTAAAATATAAAATATACAGGGCCAGCCGGGGAGTAGTTATTGCAGAATCTTGACCTGTAATTCTAGTAAACAACCAAGCAATTTCTCGATAGGGATCCTTTAAAGAACTAACCCGGATTATGGATAGGTCTTTCGGCATCACAACAAGGTTTTGTAGATATTCCTGCAAGAGCTTGATTCCATTATTTTTCCCTCTAAGCAAATTTATGCCATCTTCTCCTTTGTATGTTAGGTTCGGCTATAATAGCTTTAACATTTTCTTGAAGACTGAAGGTGCCAATGAAACATGAGAGCCACTTGTAGAGGAATGGTTCTTCTATTCTATATGAATTTGTCAATGCACCAGGTGACAATATATTTGATATATTTGCATTCGAAAACATCAGGTACACAACCATTGAGAGTTATTCCTGATGTCCAAACTTTGTTACTATTTCTGTTTGGAAGCAATGAATAATACCAATATGCCCTCAACCAGTGATAATTAGGATCCTCTCTAGCAATTAGATTTAAGGTATCCCCACAGAAATGTTGTCTTCTTTTAGCCAACTTCAACAGGTTGGAAAAAATCTTTGTGACGTCGATCAAAATAGTAAACTAATCTTTTACGTTAGATCTTTGATTGATAACAATAACCCGAAATACATGAGATTTGCCTCGATAGAAACATCATTAATAATGGCATTTTCAGAATTTAATTTAGCAGTCGAGTTCATAGAATTGGCATTTAATTTGACTCTAAATATGTGAAGAGGCAGGATATGTCACGACAGGGTGGTAGAGTGGGAAATTTCAAATGAGAATGCAAGTACAGCGTGATAGAAAGAATGACTAAGTATGGATGCTTGTCAGACGGACTTGTGAGGACAAGAGATACAAAGAAATGAAAATGTAAGTCCGCGAGTCCATGAAATGAAAAATAGACTAAGTGTTGGGAAGAGGTCAAGAGAGAAAAGTGATATGTTGTGAGTCCACGAATATTCCAACCCGCAAATGAAAAATAAGCTAAGTATGGAAAGGGTGTAAGTCATGGGGGTAATATATGGCAATGAAAATCAATGAAAGGGAAACATACTTAGGGAAAATAGGGAAAATACAAGTGCAAAATAAGAAAAAGGAAGAATAAGTTACAAGGTTCAACACCCTCCAGGAAATTTCATAAATTCTCCCAAGAAGTTAGTTGGAGTGGATACTCACACTGATTCCTAAGCCTCTGAGGCTTCCAAATATAACCTTAGACCAAGGACCAGGGGAGTAGGAAGTATGGGGTTTCTGGATGAGAAGGACTCCAAAACAGCTCAAAGGGGTGAAAAATCATTCATATCCATGGCTCAAAAGCAAATAAATTTTGAAGTTAAAAGTGGAAGATAACTATCACTTATTGGGGCTCTCAGAGAAAATTTCCCCAAGGATGTTTCCAAATGATTTTCCTAACTCTAAATTGCAGAGGAATGGACAATTCCTTAATGAAATTTCCTGCTAAAAGGTTAATTCAGATTCACAATCCATCTATTATTTTTTTCAAGAGTTGATAGAAAATGGAGAGAAGGTAGTTCAAGACTTATCCAAAAGATATCAGGAGGTATGGGGTTTCTGGATGAGAAAGACTCCAAAGAGGCACATAAGGGAAAAAAAATCATTCATATCCCTGGCTTAAAAGAAAGCAAATTTTGAAGCTAAAAGTGGAATATAACTATCATTGATTGGGTCACTTAGAGAAAATTCCCTCAGTTATGTTTCCAAATGATTTTCCCAACTCTAAATTGTAGAAGACTAGTCAATTCCTCAAAGAAATTATCCTCTAAAAGGTTAATCAAGGTTCACAATCCATCTATCATTTCCTTGCAAGAGATTATGGTAGATGAGGAGAAGGTGGTTTAAGACTTATCCAAGCTTTTAAGGGGGTAGGATTTTAGTTTCATTGATGCTATATGAAGATCTAGGGGAAATGTTATGGGGTGGAAAACATGTTTTTTTCCTATTCTAACTTTAGAGGACTTCTCTTTTCTCTCTGAACATTGGAAAATAAATACATCTTTGAATATATATGGGCCCTACTCCAATAGGATGGAATACAAACGCTCTTCAATTGTGATTGGATTCAAAAAGGCTTGGTGGTAGTCATAGGGGATTTGAATTTCTCTCTAGGAGCATAAGAGGTTTGAGGGCCAATGATCAGGTAGATAATCTATCTAGATACTTCATAAACAATTTGGAAAGGGAAGAATTGTTGGATATAGAACCTACAATATTAGTCCTAACATGGAGAAATAGGAGGACAAGAGAGACAAGAATAACAAAGAGGTTGGATCGATTATTGATATTATAATATTTTCTAAAGGAAGCTCTTAGTATTTTCCAATGGGTTTCCATGGGGGGGATTCAGACCACAACCCTGTGCTTCTAGAGGTGGCCCCTGCCCAAGGGAAACCGCATATCCCATTCAAGATGAAATCTGAAAGGATAAAAGAAGAAGATTTTGTGAATAAAATCAAAGAGACTTGGAAACCCTTTGGTGACTCATTAAATTAATCAACTCCCATACAATTTCATCAAAATATAAAAAGGGTAAAGCATGTAGCAATCAAATGGTTAAGGGAAAAAAATAGAAGGATGATAGGACTTTAAAGGAGGCAGAAGAAATTATAGCCTCATGCTACAACAAGGATGGCTTTGGATTTTGGTTCTAGAGCCAAAAATTCGAGATAGGCCATCTTGAGAAAAAAACGAGGCAGATTCTTCTAAACAAAGAGAATGAATGGAGAGTTAAAAACATGGAAATTTGGCTTCAAGTAGGAGATGA
>CBVK0103409194.1:0-11914 GCA_900067695.1 Picea abies | reverse complement strand
CCATATCACTCTCCATCTCAGCAGTAGTCAATTAATTTTCTTAGAAAATTACAACGTTTTCAAGTCATCTTCTTGGAGGCCATTTCTAAAGTCCTAAACAACATTTTCAGCTACTCAGAAACACAAGAGTAGAGTGTACCGAGGTAAAACTTATCTCTCAATCTCAAATAAAATATCTAGAAGAGATATTTCTAAAGGTGTAAATGGTTTGTCAAATAGAGATAGTATGAGGGAGCTATAGGCCAACAATGGAAGGTAAATTTTGAGACCTAATTAACTTCTGAAGGCCATAACTTCCTACTCTAGAATCATATTTGGGAAAATGATAAGTATTTGGAAATATATTAGGCCATAGAATACAACCATGGAGTCAAAATAGAAGTCTAAGAACATACAAATGCATAGGAGGGCATAGAAGGCACCTGTAGCATTCAAGGCTAAAAAGATAAAATAACCTGAAACTTCAATAGGATGTATCTAGCAGCATGAAGCTCGGATGAAGGTGAAAATTGGCTAGAATGTCCAAAATATGGTAATAAAGGAACTCAATTGAGATCCTATCAAAATTCCAAAGGAGTAGGTGAAAAAAAAAATGTTGGACATAGATAAAATTTCACCTGGTTGAAGGGTGTGTAGGAGCAAATGGGTAATTTTTAAATGACCATAACTTTTTGCTCATAAAATAGGATTGAAAATAAATTAATCACTGGAAAGTTGTTGGACATAGGAGGCCATATATTCACCTAGAAATGTCAATTGATGAGAACAATATTAGTTAGAGGGAGTTCAAAACTTATTTCCAAAAGAATTACTTGACCAAGTGTTAATATAATAGAAAAATGGAGTTATTTGAACTCAATCATGGGAGTATGATTATGGATGAGTATGATAGAATATTCTTAAAGATGTTGAAACATGTTGACTTCTTCAAGGATGAACATGTAAATATTCAAATATAATTTAGTCAACTTCCATCAATTTTCAATGATAAGATACAATATGATGATCCCAAGACATTGGATGAAAAAATAAGGAGATCCAAGTGTCTCTATGATCATCATAGAGGAATGCCAAATTTTCAAAAGGCTTGGGAATACAAGAAGAAAGGAAATATGGAGTAGAGGAAGAAGGGGACCAATGCACCATTCTTAAGAAATAATTCTTAGGGAAAACCAACTTGTAAGGAGCCCAAAATGATAGAAACAATGGGGAAATTACCAAGGAAACAACCTATGAAATGTTGGGGCTGTGAGGGAGACGACATGTACAAAGATTTCCCTCACATAGTTGAAAAAGTGAGATTTTTTCATAATGTACAACATGATGATACAATTGAATACATGGGAATAAATGTTCCAAGGATCTATGCAGCCCTGGATAAGAAGAAAGCTAAGTTTCAATCCCACAAGATTGAAGAGGAAGGTAAGATCAAGAACCAACATATTTCTATTTTAATTGATTCAGGAGCTAGTCATAGTTATCTAATTCCTAATATGGTGGAAACATTTCAATTGCCAAGAAGCAATATTGGGAAACATTGTTTGGTGCAACTAGCTAGAGGAGATAAAAGGAAAATTAATGAGATGGTTAAGGCATGTTTAATGGACATGAATGAGCTAAGAAAAAGGGAAAACTTTAACATCATACCTTTGGGCTCTTATGGTTTCCTCATTTGCATGTATTGGTTGGAAAAGAATCATGTTTTCTTAGACTGTTATAATAATGAATTCACTTGCTTGGATGAGGAAGGGAACTTGAGGACAGTCCAAGGTATTCCTAGGGAAAAAACTATCAGAGAAGTTTCATCCTTACAACTGAAGAAGAGATTTATAAAGGGATGCCAAATATTTGAAGCTCATATGGAAGAGACACCCAAGGATAAAGTACCAAATATTGAATATTATCCTGTCCTAAAAGAGCTTGAATATGTATTTAGAGAAATTATTATGTTTCCACCCAAGAGAGATATTGATTTCTCAATCAATATGATGCCTGGAGTAGCCCCATTATCCAACACTCCTTACAGGATGAGTACACCGGAACTGAAGGAATTGCAAATGCAACTTGAAGAGCTTTTAAAGAAGGGATATATGCATCCAAGTGTGTCACCTTGGGGTTCCCTAGTGTTATTTGTGAAAAGGAAATATATTACCTTAAGGATTTGCATTGATTTTAGGCAACTGAATAAGGTGACTGCGAAGAACTAGTATCATTTTCCAATGATAGATGATCTATTTGATCAGCTGAAAGATGCTAAGATATTCTCCAATATTGACCTCGGATATGGATATCATCATGTGAGAATTAAAGAAGAAGATATCAACAAGACAACATTTAGAACAACGTATGGCCATTATGAGTTTAGAGTGGTTCCATTTGGGTTGTCAAATGCACCAATTTTCTTCATGTGTATAATGAATGGTATTTTAAGATATTACTTAGATAAGTTTGTCATTGTATTTTTGGATGACATAATTATTTACTCTAAGTATGAAGAAGAGCATGTTGGCATGTTTTACAGACAGTGTATGCTTTCCATTGATGGCAAGTACAACAGTAAAGATGGCAGCAAACATGCAAAGGATTGTAGGCAGGTCATTGATGACAAGATCAAAGTAAGCATTGATGAAAAACAGGGACAAAGTAAGCTCATGAGTAATTAGCGCATAGTCGATCACAGTATCTAAGCTTGGGAGGAGAAGCATCAGTGATCATTGGATCCCATTTAAAATTCCCGAAAGAAGGAGGACCATCATATCTGATTATAGACAAGAAGAATGCACAGAAGAGGAGGACAGATCTCAGGCATCAGATCTAAGCATAAGTTCCGACCACCGTTGGATCAGGGAGAACCTGCACATTCATTAAAGTGCAAGGAGAAGTGGGTATACAAAATCCCTAAAGAGGGAGGACTGTCCATCTACAGGCAGGACACATGGACACATATCAACATTTCATTGACTGGAAAGTCAAAGGTATGAAATGCTCCAACATTTCACCTCTCGAACTCACGATATGAGAAATCGTGAAATAATCTCAACCGTTAGATCGAGGCCAAATATGGACTTTTGATCAGGCACAATGAAGGCTCATGAAGTTGTGAAGTCTTGATAAAATCTTGACCGTTGATCCAAGAGGGACGCGTGGCAGAATATTAGAGCATGTCAAAGACTCCATTTCGAGGTTTCGTGAATCGTGACTTGGAGAGGCAAGAAACAATACCACAGGAATGCCAAAATCGTGAAATACAAAATCACGAAATGATTTGAGCCATCATATCAAGGGTTGATTGGGATTGTTTATACCATGCCATTTCAGAGTTTCACGGATCGACAGTTGGAAGCATCAAGAACATTCACCACAGGAATGCCAAAATCATGATTTGCGAAATCGCGAAATAATCAGAGTCGTTGGTTCAAAGAGATCGTGGACCATTGATTCGACCCCCTTCGATGTATTGGAGACCGGGATTTTGGTTACTAGGAGATGGAGAAGTCAGAAACTCTCAACATCAGGAGTCTCAAAATGCCAAAAAATGAAATCTCGAAAAGCACTTTATGAACAAGCGCTTGGTCATGGCCCTGGTCATATAGAGGAAGGAGCTAGCATAGAAAATATTTGTTTCAGAGTTTTAGAGATCATGACATGGACTGGAAAGGCACTTGGCCACAGGAAAGCCAAAATGATGAAATACAAAATAAAGGAAAGCTTATGAAGATCATTCAATGGTGCAGATGAGACTGAAGGAGATCAGAGGGCTACTGTTGCATGACACAGTGAACCTGCCAGAAACCAGTGATGAGTTCTACCAGAGGACTTGAAGACACTTTGAGGTGATTGATAGAGGAGGTGAAGAGTCTCAAGAGATTAGCCAGTAGAACAAAGACTATTCGTGGAGGTGACTGACAAGTGGATGAGTGTTGAAGTTTGTAACTTAAGTAGAAAGTATAATCTCGACTATGCCAGAGAAGACGAAGAGTCTTGACTGCCAGAGAGGCCGAGGAATCTTAGCATGACATCCAGTGATGTTGAATGCATGGGAAAACTGCTAGAAAAGATGAAGGGTTACCATGATGATCAAATAGAGCACTCGAGAGGTGGAAGAGATTAATGAAGTGTGAGCAGTCAGAGACATGGTGTACATTGCATGCACAAGGTGTATAGAAGCTATAAGTACATGGGACAGAGAATTGATGTGGTTGTTGTTGCTGAGGTGAAGTAATGCATGTGTGAAGAAGGGGTGTGTTGCAGTGGATAGGGACAACAGATGAAAGGTGCATTGAATGGGGATGGTGTAAAAATCACAAGAGGATGAAGAACATAAAAGTGAAAAGGATGCGTGTAGGAAGACAGTGAAGAAAATAGAGCAACAAAATCTTGCAGAACAGTGATGAGACTGGTAAGATGTTGAAAATAATATCACTGTAATAAGTTTCAGTAATTCATAGTCATAAACCACGGTGGTAGGGAGATGCTAGGGAGGACTGGTGTCCTCATGGGTTCAAGTGGGTTCTTGAACACAGGGAGTAGTAGCTTCCTTGTAGTTGGTGCTAGAGAAATGAGGGAGTAGGTGCTTCCTTCTAGTTGGTGCTAGAGAAACCAGGGAGTTAGTGCTTCCTTCTAGTGGGTGCTAGAGAAAACAGAGATTTGGTGCTCTCAGCAAGTTGCAGCTTGCAAAAATAGAGGTTGTATCCTGACAACGAGTTTGTGCTCATATGTATGATAATGTAAAGAATGTAAATAATACTTATCATATAAAGAAGAAGAGGTTTTTACCCTGTATGGGTTTCCTCGGGAAATATCTGTCTCTGTGTTTCTCATATATGTGACTGATGCTGAATGTGCCATTGTTTATTTCCCTGCATTATTGTGATCATCATTGAGTGGCTTGTAAATATTTTAAAAGAAGCATAATTGTTTAAGAACGGTAACAACTGATTCACCCGCCCCTTTCAGTTGTCCAACAATTGGTATCAGAGTTGGACCCTTTTATTTAAGGTTAGATCCTAGAGCTTAAACATGTCAATCCATGAAGGAAATTCAACCAATAAGGCCCCTCTGTTCAATGGAACAAAATTTGCCTTCTAGAAAGTTAGAATGAGAACCTACATAATGGATTTAGGTGCAGATGTCTGGGATGTGGTAGATACTGGTTATGTAAAGCCAGTTTTGCTAGCTAATAAGGATGACAAACTATAATTTAGCTTCAATGCTAAGGCTATGGATGCTATATTGAGTGGTCTTGTAGAAGCAGAATTCGTAAAATTTATGCACCTAGGAACTACCAAAGAAATGTGGGACAAACTCATTAGCAGTTATAAGGGTAATGAGAAGGTAAAGGATGCAAAGCTTCAAACCTACAAAATACAGTTTGAACAGCTGAAGATGAAGGAAGATGAAACTTTTGGAAAATACTTTTTGAGAGTAGAAGAAATGGTAAATGCAATGAAGGCACTTGGTGAAACAATTGAGGAACCTTCTTTAGTTCAAAAAATCTTGAGATCTCTCCCAGATAGGTTCATCCCGAAGGTCTCTGCTATAGAAGAACTTAATGATCTGAAAACCTTGGAGTTTGATCAACTTTTAGGAACATTGACTGCATATGAGATGAGAATAATTAAAGATAAACCCACCTCCAGAGAAGCACCATTTAAAGCAGACAAGAATGAGGATTCTGAGCCCGATGAAATTGAAGCAAAATTTGTGAAGAGACTAAAGAAGGGATCAGGCAACTACAAAGGTAAACTTTCTTTCAAATGTTTCAACTATGGTAGGATAGGTCATTTTGCAAATAAATATCCCCACAAAGGAAAGGATCAGACATGTGATGATGAGGAGAAGTACAAACACAAAAATTTCTTTAAAGAGAAAAACTTTAAGAAGAAATGTCTGTGCGTAAATAATGATGATGATCCTTCAGATAATGAAGAAAATGACTCCTCTATTGAAGATAAACTAAATGACTTAATACTTATGGCCAAAGAGGATTATGATAATAAAATCACAGGGAGTGATGTTAATGAAGAAGAAGTTGTGGTTTACATGGAAGGAGAACTGATCAGCGCATTGGAAGAGATTGACAGACTAAGAATCAAGAACAGAAAGCAAAGATAATTGCTGATACAGTTCGAGAAAGATAGTAAAAAAACTAATGAAGACCTTGTTCTACTAAAAGTATAATTAGAAGAGGTAAAGAAAATCGAAGACATTCTGAAATGACAGTTATCAGAAAAGAAGGCGAGATGTGAAGCATTAGAAGAAGAAGTAGTGAAAAATAGGAAAGAGATGGAGAAGTTTCAAGCCTTGTATAATTAGAATCTATCAATTATCAAAGCCTTAGAAGGATTAGCCACCATCCTGAATTATCAAAGGAATCCAAAGTTGAAAACTAGTTTGGGTTATGAAGAGGGATCAAGTAGTGGCAAGACAAGAAATGAAGAACCCATCAAGTTTTTCAAATGTACAACCTATAACAACAACGAACCTCCAGGAACAAAGGAAGACAATCAGTCGCCCAGGACGAGTAAGGTAAAATATGCCAGAACTAAATCTATAGAACAAAGACGTAATTCCCTCACTGCTAAAAGATGTCATCATCCCGGAAGAAATTGATTTGCACAAAGAAAACAACCATTTCCCAGGTACAAATAATTTTTCCATTACTATTGTTTCTACTGTTCTAACTTTGGTCACAAAGATGTAAATTGTTCCTTAAGACTTAGACATGAGCAATTAATATTTCAAAGGAATAAATACCTCCCACAACAAATAATGATACAGTCAAGTAATAATCCTTCATAGACTGCAAATTCCCAAATTAAGTCTAGACACATACAACTAAGGAGGCCAAGAAATAATCAATAGTCAATAAGTAGACAACATTGCAACAATAACTTTGACCTATTGAATAATGAGGTTGAATGCTACACCTTTCATAACTTTGGACATAAATCTATTAACTGTCGGTTAAGGAACTATGAACCAGATTTGAAATCCCCTGCTGAAAATGTCAAGTTTTGGAAGAAGAAGGAAAGTGACAAGTGTGGATTAGTATTGTCCACTCAAAGAAAAATGAACCTTTGGTATATAGACAATGGATGCTCCAAACACATGATGGGAGACAAAGGAAAGTTTCTATCTCTAAGTGAAAGAAAATCAGGAAACGTAACGTTTGGAAATGATGCTCCAAGGAAAATAAAGGGCAAAGGAATGGTGAGATTAAGTAATGGAAAAGGAAAAGCTCAAGATGTTCTACTTTTGGATGGGATGAAACATAATCTGCTTAGTGTAAGTCAAATGTGCGACAGAGGATGCGGAGTGTTGTTCACGTCCAAGGACTACAAGATAAAGTCTATAAACTCAGGACAAGTGGTAGCCAAAGGCATAAGGCCATAAAATAATGTATATGTGCTGAAAGAAAATAGATAAGAATGTCATCTAAGCAAACATGATGAAAAATGGTTATGGAATAGGAGACTTGGACATATAAAATTTGACCACTTAATCAAACTCAAAAACCTCGAGGCAGTAAAAGATCTTTGGAGAATATCAGAGCTCCAAGATTCAATGTGTAAACCCTGTCAAGTAGGAAAGCAAAACAAGACATAGTTTAAGTCCAAGATCTTTACTTCAATAGAGAAACCACTCCAACTAGTTCATATGGATTTATGTGGACCATCAAGATAGGAAGGCATAGGGAAATAAAACTACTTCATGCTGATTATCGATGATTACTCCAGACTTACTTGGGTTTCCTTTCTCAAAGAAAAAGCCGAAGCATTTGAGAAGTTTAAAATATTTAAGGCTTTAACAGAGAATCAAACAAGCAAGAGGTTAAAAGCAATAAGATTAGATTGGGGAGGAGAGTTTATGTCAAGAGACTTCAAGGAATTCTGCGATGAGCATGGGATCAAGAGAGAATACACAATCCCAAGAACTCCACAACAAAATGGAGTTGTTGAGAGGCAAAACAAAACAGTGTAGGAAATGGCCAGGTCAATGATGAATGAGAAGAACATTGGTCAAACCTACTGGGTAGAAGTAATACACACAACAATCCATGTGCTTAACAAATCTCACCTTAGACCACAAAGTGGCAAGACACCTTATGAATTATGGTTTGGAAGACCTACCTCAATCAAACACTTTAGAGTCTTTGGGAGTAAATGCTACATAAATAATAATGATGAGAACCTCGGAAAATATGATGACAGGGCTGATGAAGGTATCTTCTTAGGGTATGCTACAAATAGTAAAGGATATAGATGCTATAATAAGAGGCTGCATAAAATGGTTGACTATATTGATGTAAAAATTGATGAAGGAATCCCAGCAAGAGAGGTGTACAGTAATGAGTCTTCTACAGAAGACACAACTAAAGCTGAAGATGAACAGGTCCAAGAATCATAAAATGAAGACTCTGAATCAGATGAAGACTCAGACACTTAGACAGACTCAAATTAGCAGTCAACTACAAATTCCTCCTCCATAATCATTCAAAAGAATCATCGTACAAGTCAGATAATTGGAGAAAAAGACAAAGGTGTACAAACCAGGACAAAGCTAATAAAAAACAGCGAACAATCTCATATAGATTTCATATCCATGCTGGAACCCAATAATTTCAATGAAGCCAACAAAGATGACCACTGGGTTAAAGAAATGAATGATGAACTTGATCAGATTGAGAAAAACAATATGTGGGAGAGGGTTCAAAGACATGAAGGTAAAAATGTCATTGGCTCCAAATGTATCTTTAAGAATAAGTTGAATGAGCAAGGACAATTTATCAGGAACAAAGCAAGGTTAGTTTGTAAAGGCTATGCTCAGATAGAAGGACTAGATTTTGATGAAACATTTGCACCTGTAGAAAGATTAGAAGCTATCAGAATGCTTCTTGCCTATGCTTGTCATAAAAGGTTTAAAGTCTATCAAATGGATGTCAAGTCAGATTTTCTAAATGGAGATTTAAGTGAATAAGTCTATATGGAACAACCAGAGGGTTTCAAACTGTCTGATAACCCTGACTTAGTATGAAAGATGAAGAAAGATTTATATGGGTTAAAACAAGCCCCTCGAGCCTGGTATCACAGACTGGATACATATCTCAAAGACAAAGGGTTCAAGAGGGGAACAACTGACAACAATCTGTATATTAAAACAAAGGATAATTATTTTCTCATCGTATTGGTCTATGTAGATGACATCATCTTTGGATGTAATAAAGATTCATTGGTACAATGGTTTTCTTTTGCCATGGAGTTTGAATTTGAAATGTCTATGATAGGAGAACTATCATTTTTTCTTAGTCTACAAATTACTCAGAGGTCCGAAGGGATGTTCATTTCTCAAGAAAAATATCTAAGAGAAATGTTGAAAAGATTTCAAATGGAAGATTCTAAGCCTATGGGTACACCTATGGTAACTGGATGTAAATTAAGCAAGGATGATGATTCACCTGATGTTGATCAAAGATCATATCGATCAATGATAGGAAGCCTGTTGTACATCACAACATCTCGCCCAGACATAATGCATGTTGTAGGAATGGTAGGAAGATATCAGGTTGCACCTAAATAGAGTCATTTGCAAGCTATCAAAAGGATATTCATGTATTTAAAATAAACAATGACTTATGTTGTAGGAAAATCTGCCTGGGGACAAGTAGATCGACCTCTAAGGTTTGACCTTAACCTTAGACAGAAAAGTGCTTATCATGGACACTGAATTTCTTTCGAATCTATCTAAGCCTAATGCATGAGAGGGAAGAGTAACAGAAGTACCTTTTAACCGACGTTTTTCCCTGCACGCTCCGAGTTGCGCTCCAATCCTTTGCTCCTCGTTGAGGGCTGTAGACAAAACATGGTACAACCACTTCCTACTCTATTGACATTAGCTTGAAAACAGATCTATCACTGAGTGATAAGTTCATGTAACATCAGACACAAACTAGAAAGAAACAGGCCAAGCGTGTCATATTAATGAGAATAACGACAGCAGTACTTACAATCGTAGATGCGAATGCGACAGCTTCGTCAGGTCCTCTTCGTCTAACCCTTGTCTGAAAGATCCACAACCTGGATGGCAGCAGCTGCACTGATGGCTCTTCTCTAGCTGACTGTAGATTTCCTCCAAGATCATAAGTTTCACATATGTAATTCCTCCCCCTCTCTTCACCATTAGAGCTTGTTTATATAGGTTGGGAAGAGGCTAACCACTCAAGTTATGTTTAGAACCAGTTAGGAACCTCTTCCTTGGTTGAGAGATATTTTGACAAAACCAAGAATTTGAGCTTAACTGCCTCCTAAACTCGAATGATTCTCCCCTTATTCTTCTCACCGGGCTTAACAGTTCACCCAGAATAGGGAGCGCTCCTTCAAGAAGGCCACAGAGTGCTATAACGCTCCTAGAAAGGTCCAGAGAAGCGCCAGCGCTCCAAATGTGGGTAACGCTCCTGCAAAGGGGTGGAAAGGCATTATAACGCTCCTCAGACATGGTGGAGGAGCGCCAGTGCTCCTCAGGCAGTGTTAGAGGAGCGTTCCTCTTCCAAAACCTTGATTATGAAGCCTTCTAAGGTGTCAAGAGATGTTTGACTTCAGTAGACCAATTTCCTTCCTTCAAACTGAGTAAATGAGATGTTTCAAGTGCCTCTGTGATGTCGTCATTGAGGTAACATGATCCAACAGTATTTACGACACCCTTATGACCAACTTGCGACATTTGTGACAAGTTGTACAGGAGTTACGACACTTGCGACAAGTGAGAGGTATGTGCGACACTTATCCAGTTGAGTGATTTGGATGTGTAACAGAATGCCCCCCAAAGTATGAAGTTAGAAGATGCAGACTGATGACTGAAGTACTTTGTAGACGTTCAAGCAAGGGTTTAGACTTGGAGAACCTGACGAAAGCTGCACACAAACATCCAACCAATATCATGACATATTTCAAAACCCAAGGCAGGCATACCTATGCTTGGGAGATCGAGATTTGTGAGGTATGGCCACCATAAAATACACTACGGATCCATAATTGTATTGACAAACAGAAGTATAGCCACGAAAGATACAATGTGGATCTATACCGTAGTGACTTAGACTGATCGTAGCCATGAGAAATACACAGTGGATCTACGAGATGATAAGACATAGCCACGACCAATACAATGTGGATCTATGTAACAATGTATGTGACATTTGTCCAATAGAATTCCTTCACAACTTGGGCGGAGCATATATCAAAGTGACAGTCCAACCCAGGGTCTTCGTATTAATCCCAACATGGTACGAATCTGACCATGCGAATAGATGTTTTGGCGTCGAACATGGCAGAAACCACTTGATTACCGGTCAATGAGGTAAACCGTTAACAAGTGCGAGGGAGACCACCATTAATGTCGATGATTCCCAAGGTACCCTAGTACATTCCAGTGAATTTGAATAGATGAGCTGAGGTCGAACACTCATGGAATCATTCGATCAGAGGTCAATGATGTAAACCCACTGTCGAACATGAGGAGGCCTGCCATTGAGGCATGCAGGTCCCAAAGTACTAACTGGTTTCTAAGTCTGATCCCTGGATGATGTGTTGGAGTTGACAGGGACAGACTCGTCGAGGGAGGGCCTTGATGTATCCCCCATCAACGACGCGAAACAGATGCGGAGATGTAAGTGGTAGATCAAACGGACATGGACTGACACAGGTTTTGAGGCAAGATATTGAGGATGGTTGACTCTTGAGGCGGATACTTCCCTTGAACACTGAGGCACAACAGCAAAACATAACATGGACCAAAATCGTACAATGGATATTGTGACTTACGTCGGGTGACCCAAGGAGTGAAAGGAGACTCAGAGATTGGCTCAGTGCAGAGGTTCAACAGTTTATGATATGGGCAAAATGACCAAGTGCCGTGT
>CBVK0103409187.1:19490-33333 GCA_900067695.1 Picea abies | reverse complement strand
TAAAGAAATTACTTTTTAACCTACCACCCAAAACTTAAACCTCTCTTTCACAATACATACATGGAAAGGAACTACAAACCTTGTTACTGATGTTTTTTGTAGATCCTCCATTGCGCTTTTGTCCGTTCGCTGGTGCTGCTCCTTCCAACAATGGCCTGCAATCAAAACAAACAATGATGCATCCACACTACTTTTCTACTTGAGGGTTAGAAATTAAGAACAAATTAAACAAATCATAGATAACTCATGCATTGGGATGGGAAGAGTATTCTTTTATTATTTTCAAAATGAATCAACTTACAATCAAAGTCGAGACCGGCCACTGCTCCTTGATCTTGATCCTGGGCTCCTCCTTTTCTTTGTCCTCCAACTGCTTTGTGTTAATTCTCCTTAGGCTTTGAGGAAAGGCTAAAGGGTTGGGACAACTGGATTCGACAAATGGGTAGAGTTTCTTTGCTATTATTTTCCTCCTCCAAATGGTACCCCTACCCCTTCTTTTATAGGCTAGAAGGAGCTAGGGTTTTCGACGAACTCTCAGCCATGCATGGCCGGGTGTTTCAATTAACTAACCCATAGCTTTTTGTCCCATCGACAACTTTCCTGTTTTTGTACTTTGTTAGGTAAACGCGGGCTGTAGTAGGCCTGCCAGTTAACTGACCCATAGCTTTTTGTCCCGTCAGAAACTTTCCTATTTTTGTGCTTTGTTAGGTAAACGCGGGCTGTAGTAGGCCTGCCAGTGTTCACCCGCGTGTAGTAGTGGGTTAGGGCACGTGTACCTTCACCCAAGAGGATTTTCAAAGAGGTTTTCCAGCAGATGTTTTGGCAATGAAGGGATATGAGTTCGCCTGATGCTAGGTAAGCATGTGTGGTGCAATTTAGGGTTATAATAGTAGGAGCTTCCAAAAAAACCACAAATAAGCAATGTGGTAAGAAAGAAACATCACTGTTGCATAAAGAAGTCCTAAGAGTGAAAGCAGTAGCTCCGAGGTTGGTGAAATTTCCCAGAACATGATGTTCACGAGGTCGTAAATGATGCAAAAGGAGACACAAGAAACAAAGAAGGGTCAAGAAGAAGAATAAGGACATGAATAACAAAGGAAGGAGATTTTCTGTGAAGTAAGACCCTGGGTTTTGTAACATCTCAGATACCGGAGAAACAAGAAAACCATCTACCCAATTTGAAGGAGAAAGTTAAGAAGGAGTTCCATGCTTATTTGACTCATGTACTTCCCAGGAAGACTGTCTTAAGTTAGCATTACTACAGAAGAAATATCAATGTGGGAAGTAGAATAAAGGGAAAAGATCATTGTTGCAAGGGAAACATTTTAGAAGTTCAAGGAGACCTAGAAGAAATCTTGAAGTGGCTCAGGATGAGCCACAGGTGAGTGTTGGGGGCATGTTGGAGCAAGTCATTTTGAACATGTTTTGAGAATCATTCAGGAGAAAACCATGTGACAAGTCGACTAAGGAGCAACACGCACAAAGGAAAGGAAGACAATTAGTGCATTTTCAGGAGTCAATGCGTGCATAAGACATAAATTAGTTAGAAGTAGTTAGACCTTTTGGTCCATTTTTGTAACGGGCTAAGCCTTAGTATCAATGTATACATATGCATGGGTTTTGGGTAGAAAGTAGGGTTGTATTTGTTGAAGCATTGAAGTAGTGGGAGTTATATGATGAAATGAGCTAAGAGTGCACTATATTCATGAATGACTATGGAATTTTGGGTAGAATTTATGTATCTTATGTGAGCGTAGTGCACACCTATTGTAAGGACCAAATATGAATGAATAATATAAGAAGCCGACCATTGTGGATGTAGCCCAGTTAGGGTGACCCACACTAATTTCCTATGTTATGATGTGTTTGTTTTCATGATGTCTTGGTTTACTCTGTTTATTGTGCACTTGTAATAGATTCTTAAGGGTTAATATGAATATGTATTTGATGGTTCCGCGCACATGTTGAATGATTAAGAAATATGAATATTCCATACATTTTTATGCTATTATGATTCTGTGCATAAGATATATTGCATGTTGAATGGATGTTAGAACGGTCTCCATTCCCTTAATTAAAACAAAATCCCGGTTCCTATAGTCCCCATAGGTACCTTGGGTGAGACTTCACGTGCTTGTGGGTGATGCCGAAAGGGCAGGTATCTTTAGGGTTTTTTTGGTGAATTAATGTTGAATCCCATGTCTTCCAATTATGTGCCAACACACACTGACTAAATCAGTCACGACAAGTGGTGGCTGAGTTGTCCATTCCATTTTGACACCCAATTTCCCTTGATGTGTTCTTGAGCAGTTGTTGACTGACTTGATGATCTCCGATGACAGTTGTGTGGTTGAACCATGAGTTGTTATGGAGTTGCAACAACGGTTTGTAGTGAGAGTTACAACATAATGATAGTCGCAATACTATGAGTTGCAACAATGGTCAGAGTCACATCACTGGGATTTGCATCAATGACCAAAGTTGTAACAAATACACTTGAACATGGATTACAAATCTTGTGTTGGGAAGGTGTTATCCCTAAAAATGACTCTGGACTACAAGAGAGCCAAGCTAGGGTACCTCAGAAATTGATATGGGTTTAATTGGGTTGGTAAAAATTGGTGGTTATGGAATACTTTAACTTAGGTTCTAAAATTGGGGCAATGCTCAGATTTGTTAAAACACTCATGTATCATAGGCCATCAAGCTAGTTGTCAGACATATTGAAGTTTAGGGTGGTAGGTGAAAGAAATAAGATGAACAAATATGAATCACATAATTAAGATATTCTAGTTCAGTTCTATAATATCATAAGATTGAATTTCTAGTAAACATAAATTCTTTCTATAGTCTGGAAAGGAAACATTTGAATAAACTTATATAATATGGGAAATTATAATGAACTCTCCATTGTACAAGATTCCATAAAAACATGAGAGGTTCTCGATTCTCAAAAACTGAACTTTTATTGAAATGAAGAAAGAAGAGTAATATGAATAACATAGAGAAGAAAATTCTGATAACATAACTCTCAAGTTTCTTTGAAGATGAAATATTAATCACAAATATGTGCTTCAAAATTCCTTACAAAAATGACAGAATTTCCATACCACACATAACCCCCTTTCCTTTTCTTTTTATTCATACAATATATAGAGAAATTACATATCATATGCTTGACTCTATCCTAAAGGGAATCAAATAATCCAAATGACTACTAATAGCTACTGTTACAAGAAATTAGGATCTTAGAAACAAAAGATAAGATAGCATTAATTCTATATCCTAATTTCAAGGGATTTACTTTGACCATTCCCAAAATGAGTTGATTTGATAAGGAAGGAGAGCTAAAGCATAATATTCGGGGTTCAAATTTTACTATGATTAGGACATAATAATAATTGATGAATTGATCTTGTTGTTGATGAAGATTTCCTTATTCTGCCAAAACCTACACATCCCGTAGCGTGGAATATTTTTTAGCAAACAGAGCGCTACATGATCTTTGGTAACTTGACAATGTTTTCCCCTGTTCTCAAACTGAAAACGCTATAGGAAAAAATGTAGCTGCTTATTTCCATTTTTCTACCAAATTCCAAACTGGGTTGGGCTGATTTTTGGTCAGCGCATTAATATCATCATGATTCTTTAGCACACAAAGTTTGAGAAAAACCCAATTCATGGTTAAAAAAAAAATGGGTGTAGGTGATGGTGGCTCATTTCTAAAAAAATATGAATTAATTTGACTTGAAATTCATTGGGTTTTTTCATCTTACCCTAATGTATTTCCCTTCTAAATTTTGTGGAAAATGGATGCACGGTTTGAAGATATGATTAAATCAAATTCCTACTGTAACTTTAATTTCCTGAAGCAACTACTTTTGAATATTTTTCCCATGCTCGCCTGATGAAGAAACACACGATCTCTCCCAAAAAATTTCATGATATTATCTAGGAATCCAATTGACCAAATGACCAAGCTAAGCTTTTACTATAGAACCATATGACACATTTAATCAATATAACACACATACATGACCTGCAACTAAATAAATACCTGGACCACCTAATAAGATTTTTTGATCATACAAAACCTAGTGTTAATAGAAGGTACCTGTGCAACTTTGTTCCTATAAAAATTTGTTAGCATGAAAGGTAATAATCTCCTAAAAAATGCATATGAATAAGTATTGAAATGGCATATTGAGTGAGTGATTATAACTTGACTAAAAATGCATCATTGTGGATGAAAAGTGTATTAATGTGGAAATGGAAATGGGAAAAAGGTGTACAAAAAGTATTGGACGGGTGCTAGAAAGATGACAATTTGAGCACCTGTCATCTCCCCCTAGCCAAAATTGTTGCATGTACTCATGAAACCAATCGTTCACTTTGAATATGAGAGGGTGAGACTCCCTCAGAGGTGGTTGATGTCTTCATCTATGTGCCATTCCTCAGGAGTATCAACTTCTTCCTTATCTTGATAGCCTTCCAAAATTACAATGAGGCCTTCACCTAATTTTTCCCTTGTTGGTTATTGTGTAACAATAAGGTCCTTCTCTTCTTGGTACTCCTATAGGATTGCAAGAAGGACTTATCCTAAAATTTCCCCTACCATTTCTTATGTAAAAATAGGGTCCTTTTATTTTCCTTGCATTGTTTCTCCATCTAGTGCGTCCTCTACTGGTTTTGGTGTATCAAGAGAGTGACTGAAATCTATTGGTTCTTGTGTGACAATATGTAAATTGGCCTCTGTTGGTTCTTGTGTGATATCGGTAATTGACCTCTACTGGTTCTTATGTGACAACAAGGAAATTGGATTTTGTGGTAGTGGGATGGGTGTCGTTGGCTCAATAGGGTGACTAGCTTCTACTAGTTTAGTAGGGGGAGCTTCCTTTGTTGGTTTAGTAGGAATACTACCCTCTGTGATTATAGGGTAGTTGCATTTTATTGGTTCAATAAGGAGAGTTCCCTTTCATGTTGCAGTAGGGTGGGTGTCCTCTGCTAGTTCAGTGAGTTGGCTAGCTTTTGGGACATCAGAGTGAATTTCCACTGCTGGTGCAGTAGGGTGACTCTCATTTGATGGTTCTACAGAAATGGGTCCTGCTGCCTAGGCAAGGTGGTCTAGCTTATCTAACTACCTCTCTTATTAAGTTCAACCCCTAACAATTTCAGAGAGGTTTGAAGCCTCATGTTCTTCTTCTCAATCACCCACTATTTTCTTAAAAGTAATGAATATAAGGGCACAAGAAAAGGGGTACTTACTCTTTTAGCTTGTGTGATTTTGGCTGGATTTGGGGCAACAATGACCTCGTTTACTTCCGGAGTTGCATTGTCTTCATCATCAGTGTAGGCTTCGGAAATTGCAGTAAGGCCCTCTCCTAGGGTTTTCCTTGTTGGTTCTTGTGTAACAACAAGGTTTTCTACCTCGATTTATTCATTAGGTACATGCTCTATAGAGTTTTGTCCATCCCCCATCGTGTCTTGTGCTTCAACTATTTCTTCAACCTGTTCTCTCTTGCTGGTTCTTGTGTAATAGTAGGGGTTTTCCTTTTTTAGGTGGCAACATTATTTATTTCCCTTTTCTTCTTTTAGGTCATTGGATATGCTGCCCTCTTCCTTATCCTCGACAGTATTTTGGTCACAGGTTTTCTCCTTGTGACCTCTATGTCATTGTCGTGGTTGCCCTCATTTTTTTGAGGAATTTCAATCGACCCTTGCACCTGTCCTTCTTAATGCAGGGGAGTTTATACCCAAGGTTTATCTAAATATGTCCAACAAAAACCCCAGAGCATTGGCATATCAATCCTCAGCCAAGGCCAAGGAAGGTCTCACTCAATATGTAGAGAGGATCACAGAGACCATAAAGTCTTGTGGCAGGGATGAAGTCTAAACACACCAAGATTTATTAGGATTGGGACCCGACTCATATTTGACAAATTATTAGGACTAAGAATTAAACCAATACACAAACATATTCAAATCATACATGATAGACACATAATAGATCATAACTGTCACATATTTATTACTAGAGTCATTCCATCACAACATAGGTATACATTTCACAAAATAGATATATATGATGGCCATAGAACTTCATATCTTCTCTATATTAATCCTCAGAATTACAACCCATCGTGCAATGCGCCTTTGCTCAAAACTCAGACATACAATAGACACAAAATTATATTCAAAAGTAATACAATATTACAATAGGCTTAAAGCGAGCTCAATAATAAGGACTCAATGGATCTCTTCTCATCAACATGTAGATAACTAACCAACCCTATTTCTGATACTACTGCATCCTTTTATATCTTTCTTTGCCAAGGAGCACTATTTTTTTTTCTCTGATCCACTCGCTTGTCTAACAAAGCTACCTCACATGCTTCTGGTATCCGTCGACACTCCATGTAGACTTTTTGTATCAATGGAAATATCAATTTCCTAGCCAACTCATCCTATGGAAATCCCACATCCTCGTATGATGCTAGCAATAATCATTCGAAAATATTTCCTGATGATTCCTTTCTTTATTTTGGCGGGCATCTTCTTGATTTTTGGCGCAACTGAAAAAACTTGGGCTGACACACGCATGGTAGACTTTAAGATAAGCACGTCNTGNAATTTCTTTATTTTGGCGGGCATCTTCTTGATTTTTGGCGCAACTGAAAAAACTTGGGCTGACACACGCATGGTAGACTTTAAGATAAGCACGTTGTATCAACTTGATCTGTAGTGCTCCTATTACATACATCCTTATGCACACACAATACTTTAGAATGAGCATGCACAACTTTGTTCATGCACGCGTGCAAAACAAAACCCAAAACTTTAGGTGCCAACAAGCCCTCACCACTATTATCTAGCTTGTCCTCGAGCCAACTCTTGAAAGTTCTAAGGGTGGAAAATTTGAGTAAGAGAAAATCATCATTCTTCAAAACAAGTTGTGCTTATGGCTAGGCCTGAGTAAGATAAAATCATCTATGCAAGCTTTAGTTGCAACTCGACTTAGGTCTATGAATGAATCAAGTAGGCTACATGGTGAAAGATGGAGTTGGAGTGCATGCAGTCAGATTGTCATTCTGGAACCTTCACTAGTGTCTGTGGAGGGGAATGAAGGATTTGTTTAAATCCCACCAACAATCATCGAGCACTGAAGAGATTTGAGGCTCCATCAAGATAGAGTATCATTCTCTTCTTATCTTTTATTTCTGTAGAGGCCAGACTGAGCTAGCAGTCTCGACCTTTATACTGCGAAGGGGTTAAGGATCCATGGTGAGGTGTGGGAGTAGGGTGAGAAACCATGAGAATTGATATATGTATTCACCTGGGGATAACTACTATAGAGGCCATATCCATGTTGATAGATGGTAGGAGGGTGCCTGGCGAGCCATTGAGTAGGATCCCTTCCCATCAACAAAGATGATGATGCATGGTGGCTATTCATGCAGCTGTGTGATGAGATAGCTGGTGAACAATTGTGAGTATGAAACATAGTTCAGATAACTGTGGTGTACTGAGATGATACTTTCTAGGAAAGATAGAGGAAGGACCATGACCGAGCAATTGGTGACATAATGACATTCTACGTGAAAAATGAAGGGAAGGCATCGAAGTTGCTTGGTTGAACTGGAAATAACAGAGTATGGACAATTTTCTAATCCACGTCATGACATGTGAGCGGGGAAATATAGATAAAAGGCAATGGAGGTGGAGAAAATACCAACGAAATGTTGAAGGAAGTCGTGGATGGAGGTGCTATGGAATGGGGCGTGGAGAATTACTCTAGTAAGAGCGTCAGAGGGGTGATATATATAAAGTATATATGGTGGGAAATATGATGAAGGAGAGAAAGAATGATGTGATGGAGGGGGTGTCTTGAAGAACAATTAGAAATTGGTGGTGAAATTTGACTTATGGGGAGATCGATATATCCGATCCACCGTAGTGAAGATGCTTGTTGGGAATTGGGTGGTATAACTGACTGTGTACTCATGGCATGTGTGAACTACCCAAATTGGATTAATTTCCCTGTCAATGGATTGAAGCATCGAGAAACTCTTCCAAAATCCATGTGAATTTTCAGACTGGATCCAGACCCTATATCTATGCCATAGCATCAACTTGATTTGAAAATCTAGAGACCTGCTCAAACCTACCTTCTGTCTTTCTCTTTTGACCACTTGACTAAAACTGACCATCAATCGGTCTTTCTCTAGTTCCATTACCTCTTCTAACCTATGCTGAAGAGACTAATCAATGGTCATCTGAGTGGCTAGGGCAACCTGGAGGCTAGGAACAACAAATTCTAGCGACATGATTGCTTCTTTTCCATAAACAAGTCAGAATGGTGTGCGCTTTGTCATCTTTTTATATGTTGTTCAATAATCCATTAAGATTGTGGGGATGCGATGATCCCAATCATCATGCTACACATTGCAAACTTTTGTTAGAGAATATTAATTTTTTTTATTAAAATCTTCCATTGTACCATCGACTTGAGGGTGATAAGGGGTGCTCTTCTAGTGATGGATCATGAACTCTTGAGTGAGTTGTTGAATAGTTTCATTCACAAAATGTGCCCCTCGTCACTCATCAACACCCTTGGACATCCAAATTTGGTGATGACATTCTCAAAAATAAAGTGCATTGATGTTTCTATTTTACAATCCTTGACTAGTGCTGCTTTGACCCACCTCATTAGGTATTCAGTTGCGTTAATTATGTAGCACGCCCTTGTGTGATGCATAGGAGGATTGATGGGCCCGACAAAATCAATTTCCTATTTATCCGAGGGCTCAAGTGCAGTCATGGGGAACAACATAAGCTCATCTATGTGGTAGGGATTTACAACAAGTTGACATACATTACAACATTTGCAGTAGTCTTTCGAATATGCAAAGAGAGAGGGCCACCAAATCCCTGCATGCAGTATCCTTAACGACATTGTGGCCTCCAACAATATCTTCATGTGTCTCATATAGGATGGAGTCTCATTCATGTTCGAAAGCATAGTGATGCAGGATGCCATCTGTACCCAACTTATACAATTGTCTGGAAATCAACTGATAATCGACACAATGATGAGAATTTTTTTCTATTTCAGCTAATTAATTAGGCACAAATTTGACTCAGAAGAGCTATGCATCGAGGAGTTCATCATTGAGGCTCGTCACAACTTCCCCAGTTTGAATCCATGAAAAATGATCTAGTCCAACATTGTGTTTTCTCAGCTTAACAAAAAATTTGAAGTCAAATTCTTGGAACAACAACAACCAATGACATATTCTTCCACCCAACATTGACTTGTTGACCAAATACTTGAGCGTAAAATGATTAGTGAAGAATTTGAAATCCAATCCCAATAAGTAGTGGTAATATTTTTGTAAGCCATTATCATGGCCAGGCCCTCGGGCTCGGTTGCCATATAATTATTTTTGGCATTAGACAAATTTTGGCTGGAAAAATGGATCGGATGATCAATGTAGCTCTCCCCTAGCTATGCAAGAAAGATGCCCAACACAATGGATGAAGCATCAACATGGACATGGAAGAGATTTTCCCAATCAGGAAAAACCAAAATGGGCGCAATAACCAATTTTTATTTGAGGGTATCCAAGGCTTGCTGACTTTTCGTTGTCCACTCGTACTTAGTATCCTTACGCAACAAATTTTCCATTGGAGGCACAATGTGGGCATAATTCTGGATGAATTCTTGATAGTATTATGTATGACACAATGTTGTTGTTGGTCACTATAATTGCTTAATTAATTTCAAACAACCAAGTGAATAGTTTCATTCACAAAATGTGACCCCTCGTCACTCATTATCACTCTTGGACATCCAAATCTGATGATGACATTCTAAAAAATGAAGCACGTCGCTGTATTTTCTTTATAATATTTTACTGGTGCCACTTCAACCCACCTCATGAGGTATTTAGTCATGGTAATGATGTATCATGCCATTGTGTGATGCACATAAGGATTCATGGGCCTGAAAAAATATATTTCCCATTTTTTGAAGAGCTCAAGTGCATTCACAGGGAACAACATAAGCTCATCCCTATGATAGGGCTTTCCAACATGTTGACATACATTGCAGTGTTTGCAGTAGTCTTTAGATTCTGCGAAGAGAGATGGCCACCAAATCCCTGTGCGCAAGACCTTGTGTGCGCTAGCCTTACCAAAATTGTGGCTTCCAACAATACCTTCATGTGCCTTGTATAGGATGGAGTTCCATTCATGTTTGAAAGAATGACAACATAGGATTCCATCTGCACCCAACTTATACAATTGTCCGACAATCAATTGATAATCAACACTATGGGTCATCAGTTATCGACCTTGCGTGGGAGTATACTCGGTGGGAGCTTGTCCAGTTATGAGAAATTATAATATTCGACCAATTGATCAGGAACAACATCGACCAGTAAGAGATTCTCATTAGGGGGTTCATCACCGAAGCTCGTAGCAACTTCCCTAGTCTAAATCCATGATAGATTATCTAGTCTAATAATGTGTTTGCCAAGATTAATGACAAATTCAAAATCAAATTCTTGAAATAGAAACAACCAATGACAAATTCTTCCACTCAACACTGACTTGTTGACCATATACTTGAGCTCAGAGAGATCAGTGAAGAATTTGAAAGCTGACCCGAGTAACTAGTGGTGAAATTTTTGTAAGGCATATACCATGCCATGGCCCTTTCTCTTGGTTGTCATATAATTCTTTTCAACATCGAAAAAATTTCAGCTGGAAAAATAGATTGGATGATTGATGTTTCTATTTCTTGGTTGTGCAAGAATGACACCCAACATGATAGACGAAGCATCGACATGGATATGGAAGAGCTTCGACCAATCAGGAAAAAACAAAATGGGCATAATGACCAGTTTTTCTTTGAGGGTGTCCAAGGCTTGCTGGAATTCCCGTGTCCATTCATACTTAGTATCCTTGCACAATTTTTTTTCCAATGGAGCCACAATCTAGGCATAATTCTAGATGAACCATCGATAGTATCCTTTAGGACCCAATGTTGCATGCATTTCGTGAATTGAAGTGGGAGCCACCATATCCAAGATGGTGACAATCTTAGTTGGGTCCACAAGAAATCCATTCTTGCACATGACGTGGCCCAACAATATACCAAAGGGTGTACAAAAGACACATTTCTTAAAATTCAATGATATCTATAGCTAGAAAAATTGATCCAACATTAATTGAAGATATTGCATGTGTTCTTTTAATAGACTGAACACAGTCCAATCATCCAAGTATAACTCAAGGAACGTGTGGATTAATTCCTTGAAGGTTGCGACCACTATCCATGAAAACATTGCAGGAGAATTTTTCAAGCCAAAGGGAATGATCGTATATGAAAATGACCCCCATTCGGTCACAAAGGTGGTTTTGGCATGATCTTCCTCTCCGATATGAACTTGATGATATCCTAAGAAGCCATCTGTGAAGGGTGTCGGGAAAGGGTCATGGATGCAGGCTATGTTGAGACTTCTGAGATCAACACAAATGTGAATTTCTCCTGTCTTCTTAGGTTGTATGACCATAGGAATAATCCAATTAGAATCCTCTATAGGGATAATGATCCTGGCATCGAACATTCGATCTAGTTCTTTTCACACCTTTTCCTTGTACTTGGGATTTAAGCAGTAAGGATTATTTTTAACCAATTTGGCATCCAGTTTAAGTTGAATCTTCGTATCTCCCAACGATCCTGCAATTCCTTTCATCTCAGAAAATCTTCAGGGAAAAAAGTCCTCATTTTCCATAAGGAGGTCAACAACCTGAGTGACCATCTTCGTATCCCAATAATATCGAATTATGGCCATATTGAGTGCTTCTTGAGTGACAATATTGTGCTTCTTGTTCTTGATCAAGCCATTATAGTCATGTGTGGTTGTCTTTGCTACTTTACCATTTAGTGTGTGCTCTCCTTCTAACTCATTGATATGGATGCTGCGGGGGTCATCATCATCAATATTGTACATATCAATATTTGAGAAATGGACTACTTCTTTCATTTTTTCCATCGACTGATGGTATGAGCGGACCACCCTGGGGGTAGTGTCCTTTGGATTCTGATGGAAAATAAAATCCTTAATTCGGCAGGGCACCTCTCATTGAACCAGATCTTCTGTTGTGGAGCTAAAGGTTGAATGAAAATGGGAACTCATATGGGTCCACTCAAATATTTTCCTCCTAAGTTCTTCTTGAATATACCAGCTTCTCGGGACCATGTCCATTATGTGGACAAAATGATGGACCCATTGGGCTAGAGGGATGTTCTTAGAGGTCCAGCGTTGTTCACAAAAAAATGTGTTCATGAGGATCCTCAATTCCCTTGTATCGGTTGGCTAGTTTGTAGTCAGTGATGGGATAAACCAAACCTTTATGAACTCAGCTATCTGCACCCAACTTTGAATATCTAGGCGATGTGTCACCCACCACCGTGAAATTATCCTTGAACCACTGCATCCATGGCTTGAGGTCTCTGCTCTACGATAATGATTTTATCCATATATATAAGGAACCTCTCCATTGGCTCAATCCCATCAAACCTCAGGGCATCACATAGCTAAGACTCGATCCATTGCGCTACTTTTGATATCCTTGCACATCTGTGAATGGAAACTTCATAGAGATTATTCTACAACCTATCCATGGCATCCTCAGAACCCATGTCATAAGAGTTGACACTTCTCCATATTAACTTTCCATCTATGATGGGGTTTATGTAGTCCTCCCTGTGTCCTGTGATCTTATACATGTTTTTAATGACTGAGATCTACACATCCTCATCCAACAACTCATTATACCGATCACCTTCATATGGATCTAGGAGTGGGACTAAGTGCATGGTGTCTATTTCAAAGGACATCTACCTTTTCTTCAAGTTTAACACTACATTATTATCAAATGCCCAGTCAATACCCAATAATTTAGGATATGGATCTGATTCATCCATAATCTCGATGACCTCAAAGTCAACCTTTGTTTTTACTCCTTCTATCTTTACTTCCACTTGCTCCAAATGACCTATTTCATAGATCTTGTATTGATTGGCCAAGAAGAGATAGATGGGAAACCAGATCAAATTAGGTTTACCCATAACCTCCCAATATTTCTTTGACAAAATATTCATGTCAGACCCCAGATCCAACATGACTCCATCCATGTCATAGCCACCAAGCTCTGCTGTCATCTTAAATTCTTGGCCAGTGCGCTTTTTATTGTTGACACAACATACATGTATTTCTAGCATCAGAGCTGATATGGTAACCTCCACTCCTTTTTCTTTCATGAAAGTAGCTAAAATCTTAGTCAACTTACTTGCAACTTCTATATCATTCAACAAACGCAAACAACAAAGCAAGAAAGAACTTACTCAGTCTTCATATTCTTCCTTGTGACTTAGTTCATGTAAGACCTCTGAGCATGCTGCACGTTGCAATTCCTCCTAGTTTTGTTCTTCATATGCCTTCTGCTCAGTGCATCGTAGCTTAGTCTATATACGAGCTCCTCTATTGAAAATTTCATCGCGTGCTATACTTCTTCACGCACATGAGCCTCCTCCAACGATCTTTGCGTCACACACTGAAATTCCTCACGCACATGAGCCTCTTCTAGAAACCTTTGCATCATGTGTTGTACTTATTTGTATATCTGAGCTTCTTCCAGTGACCATTGTGTCACCCTATGCACTTATTCCTAGATCCAAGTCTCCTCAAGTGACCTCTTAGTTGCATGCTGTAGCTCTTCACACACTCTCTCTTCTTCCAGTGCTTTCTATGCATCATGCAAAAACTTTTTTTGC
>CBVK0103409187.1:0-19485 GCA_900067695.1 Picea abies | reverse complement strand
TCTCTTCTTCCAGTGCTTTCTATGCATCATGCAAAAACTTTTTTTGCTGGGAAACATCAATATTTGGAGGGGGTTGAGGTGCCTTCCTTATCTTTCCATTTAGATTTTGACCCGAGCCTTCACCATGATCGTAGTCTTCTCCTATCTTTGCCCCTCCTCAAGTTACTACCTAGACATAAACTTCTTCATTCTTCATCTTATTCTTGTGTGGATCTGCATACACCATGTTAGAATTGGTCTTCTTGTCCTCCCACTTATTCAGTAAGTCAAAATAGCCTTTGATAACATGCTAGGGACTATAACAATATGCACAAAGCACACATGGTTTGGTATAAAATCATGAGACATAACCAATCTCACCATAATTAAAACACATGGGGGGTCTACCTTCCCCTCTTCCATATCCTCGATTGTGTCCGCACCCACATCCACCTCAAAGACCTCCTTGGTATCCACCTCTTTTCGCACCACCGTGCTCACCACATTTCTGCTTGTCCTATACCTAGAAGGCATTGCATGTATTATCTTGCAATGTTAACTAGAGTGATTGACAACTATTGACATAATTCCCGATGGATTTATAGAACTCACAGAATGGAGTATGAGTACCCATCTGGTAATTTTTTAATGTTTTCATATTTCACACCATTTCATTTGCCCATATGAAAATGGACTCGGTGCGCCCGTTGCCGCATAATTTGGTAGGACAGGGAATTCATCTCTCTGATTCCATTCTAAGCGATAGGTGGTACACCATACGTTCTCACACATGACCTTCGTCTTAGCCATATCCTATAGTTGCATCATCAAGTTGGCTAGTTGTGACTGCTTATGTGACAAACCTGCCGATGTCTTCACCCCTCTCGACATAACTTCCAGATGCATGGAATTTCTACAACCTCCACTTGAGTCATCACCTTCTGCTAAGTGAGTGAAAATAAAATATGGTGAAGTAACCCCACAATAAACCATTCTTGTGCTGCACATCTTGGATTTGGAACATCATCATATCTAACAAAATTTTAAACTACCAGTCATAATCCCATATGGTCTCACCTTCATTTTGCTTGATCTCTTTCATATTTGTGATACATCAGGATTTTAAATTAGGTTTCTGGAACTTATGCATTCAAATAATAAACAAGGAAATTCAACAAAGAAAATCTCACGCATATATGTGTACATATACCCATCCTTCCATTGGTTGACATTCACCCTCAGTCCCTAATTTTCTCACAGGGAAAACTCATGCTCTTTTTCAATCAACCAGTCTTGAATATCCTCCAGATATGGATGCCACCTCATATCTTTCATTCATCATTCCCAACAAGACTTTCAGGTCCCAACAATAGAACCTATTGTTGGGAATTTTGATCCATGCTTGCGCGTCTCCTTCTTAACGTCAAGGAGTTTAGACTCAGGGTTCATCCATAGTTGTCCAACAAAAACCCCGGAGCAACGACATATCAATCCTCAGCAAAGGCCAAGGAAGGTCTCACCCAAAATGTAGAGAGGATCATAGAGACCATAAGGTCTTATGATAGGGATGAAGGATAAACACATGAATATTCATTGGGATTAGCACCCATGTGACTCATATCTGACAAATTATTAGGAATAAGAATTAAAACAATACACACACATATTCAACTCGTACATGATAGACATAGAAAATATCATAAATGTCACATCTTTATTACTAGATTCATTCCATCACAAAAGAGGTATACATTGTGCATAACAGATATGTATGACAACCATAGAAGTTCATATATTCTCTATATAAATCCTCAGAATTGTAACCCACTATGTAAGGCGCCTTTGCTCAAAATGAAGACATACAATAAACACAAAAGTATATTCAAAAGTAGTACAACATTACAATAGGCTCAGAGAAAGATCGATACTAAGGACTCAATGCATATATTCTCATCAACATCTAGTTAGGTAACCAACCCTATTTATGATATTATTGCTTCCTTTTATATCTTTCTCTACTAGGGAGTGTTGTCTCTTTCTGCTTCACTCCACTTTCTTGTATAAAAAAAATTCTTCACATGCTTCTAGTATCTGCCAAATCTCTACATAGAATTTATATATCAATGGCAATCTTAACTGCCTAGCTAGCTTATCCTATAGCATTCCCAGGTCCTTGTATAATGCTGGTAGTAATCATTAGGGAAGATTTCCTGGTGATTCATTTCTTGATTTCGACATGCATCTTCTTTCTTTCTAGCGCAACTAAGAAAACTCAAACTCGCGCTGACGCACACTTGGTAGACTTTAAGCTAGGCATGTTGTAGAAAAAATCAATTTGGCATGTTCCTCTTACATACATCCTTATGTGCATGAAATACTTTAGAAAGAGTGCGCACAACTTTGTTTGTGCACATGTATAAAAATCAACCCAAAAATTTGGGTGCCAACATAGAACCCTTAGGGGTTTCTTGTTCAGTGGCTACAATTCTAGGAGTTGCAACTTTTTTGGCTTCCAGAGCTACAACAGTTACAACGTCCAGAGTTGCAGCAAGCACAACCTATAGAGTTGCAACGACCTCGGCTTTTGGAGTTGTAATGTCATTGTCATGTGGAGGAGTTGCAACAATTGCACTCTTATGGGTGGGGTTATGGTGGGGGTCGGTGCTATTTCCACCTCATTCCATGCACTTTCCTCCCTATGTAGTGAACGGTCGACCACAAGTTTTATTAGCCTGTGGTGAGAGAGGGATTCTCGAGGGAAGATGGCTTTCTGTGCCTGTTTGGCCATGTTTTGCAGTGTCCTCCAAAGAAAAAATGACATGTTGACCCGCCTACCATGTTGCAGGTGGTCCAATAAACATATGTGTTGTAGGTATACAACCCCATAGAGGACCTCGTAGGTGTCACTGCATGACGATGGAAACATCTTTCCATGGGCTTAGCAATGAAGTCTTGTCAAACCCTATGCCTTTCTTGACCAAGGCTTCCCTAGTTCGAGGAATTGCTTGAGAATTTTGAGCTTGGGCCTCCATTGAAAATACCATCATTTTTTTGTCTAAGGAATCCCAATCACTTCTACGATTACATCCCATGTTACCTACACAACTACCCCTGCTACCTCTGTCCCTATTTCCCTGAAATTGATAGTGAATTCCAGAGCCACATTATCATCATACCCTCGCAGTTGTTTAGGTATTCCAGCCAACCTCCCTGATGGAAAATTTCCCCAATGTTCTCGTATGCCTCCAGCAAGAGGGTCTCTGTGGGCTCTCTCTAGTTCATTGAGCCTCCCATTTTCCTACTTAGAACTCAAATGACCATGGTTTTAACTCAGTATGAACAGTTTAGAGGGTGGCGAGTTCAAATTATGAATGTGAATGACGGTGGGACATGGAAATTATTTTATGGTTTGGGTAATTATGAGTGTGTGATGGTGTTTTAGTGATGTGATTAGGTCACAATTATGGAAATTCATTGCTTACTCATTAAAAAATACAAGAGACATACCTTTTGACTTGCCATTCCTTGTAATGATTGTGCATACCTTGTCAAGCTATTGTGTTGGTCATCAAGAAATGAAACAACTATTCAAGTGGGAGCAATAGTGCTTCCGAGTTTCAACAACATCTTGAGTTGCAACAATGTGAATATTTGCAATAGTTGTCATGCTTGCAACAATGTTCTGAAGTTTCGACAATACACAAAGTTGCAACAATGTGAAGATATGCAACAACGTCCTAGAGTTGCAACAACAGGTGAAGATACAGTAGCATCCTGGTGTTGCGGAAAAGTTCATATTTGCAATAATACGAGGAGTTGTAGCAATGGGAAGAGTTGCAATAATGGTGTGCAGAGTTGTAACAATGCTCCAAAGTAGAAACAACATGAGGGCCATGACTGTGGCTTGACATGGTATCTCAACAAGAGTCATCTTCGCTCAAATTGGTTTCAGTAATTTAGCAGTGGATTTTTAGTATCTATATGTAGAGTTGCAGTGCAAGGAATTGCAACAATAAGGGTTGCAACAATAGGAGTTTAAAAAACATGAGTTGTAGCAACAAGAGTCACAACAACATGAGTTGCGACAATAGGAGTTGCAACAACAAGATTTGCATCAACAAGAGTTGCAACAATAGAAGTTGAAACAAGCCAAAATTATAGTAGTAGGAGTTGCAACAATCCAAAATTGAAGCAATAGGAGTTGCAACAACCAGAGTTGCAGTAACAACATTCTTCTCCCCTTCATATCCTGAAATATACTTCATTATTTTTTTTTTATTAAAAACTTGATTATAAGGATCCTGACATAACCATCATGAAACTATGAAGTGCACCCCCCCCCGCCCCCTCCCCCACTTTTTTAACATGTCATGCGTTAGCATGGTTCATTTTCACAAAACATGCCCCTAGGGGATTTTAGACATGGGCTTATTTTTTTTATTTTATTTTATCACAGGAATGAATCATTTAGTAGGGGTCCCCCCCTTGTCAACAATATCTAGATCATTGTCAGACCATCCACTACTAATTCTCTTCAGAAAGGATTCCTTGGATAGGGGTCTATGATATAATCAAAGGTTGTGTTCATTTTCCATCACAGGAGTTTTCTCATAATCAACGGTGTGAATTTTGATGGCTCCATTGTCATATACAATATCAATATCATAAGGCTCGAGCCATCGAGTGCAGAGCTTCCCTCTGAAATCCTTGAACCTAGAGTCAAATAACAAGGCCTAGTCTCCAACTTTGAATATATTCTTGTTAATGAACTTGTCATGCCGCCAAGATCTCTGATGTTGTATTGCTGTTGTGTAGTGCAATGCATCCCGACGAAGTTTTTTTCTTCAGAGGAGTCTCTGTTTCTGAGCTTTAGTTAAGTCAATTCCAAGTTGTACAACTATTCCAAGTGTTTAGATTTCTGTTTCAATTGGCAATAATACTCTTTTTCCATACACCAATTCATATGGGGTGTAGCCGATGGTAGTTCTCCATGTCATCCAGTAGGCCCATAGAGATTCAAGTAGTCTGTCGGCCTAGTCCTTGAGCTGTAGTCGGATAGTCTTGGTGATGATGGTATCAAGAATTTTGTTTGGCCCTTCTACCTGTTCTTTGGCTTGTAGGTGATATGGTGTGGTAATCCTGTGTTTTATCTTGTATTTATCCATCAAGTCTCTAATAAGCATTGAAGTGAATTGAGTTCCTCCATCAATAACTATTTCCCAAGGTATCCCAAATATGTTGAAGAATTCTTCATGAAGAAATCCAACTACTGCTTGTTCTATTACGACTGGGAGTGCCTTGGCTTCCATCCATTTTGTGACATAATATGTGCATACCACAGTGTAGGAGTTACAATGGGAAGGATGACTAATTGGCCCTACGAAATCTAGAGCCCATTTATCAAAGGGTTCTAGTACCAACTATGGCTGTAATGGCATCTTGTCTGATTGCACTGGTATTCCCACATGCTAGCAACTATTGCACCCTTTTAAATATTCCTTGGTTTCTTTGAATATAGTGGGCCAATAGTACCCTTGATGAAGTACCTTGTACCTAGTCCTTTTGTCTACAAAGTGGCCCCCACATGGACCATCATGGAAATGTTTCAAGATCTCATATATATCATCTTCTCACACACATCTCCTGATGATGAGATCTAATCTCGCGTTTAAGAGATAATGATCAATCCAAGAGAATATCCAAATTTGTTTGATGACCTTTTATCGCTACTTTGGACATAAATGATGTGGAATTCTACATGAATCCAAGTAATTAGTGATATTTGTGAGCCAAGGAGAGTTAGTAGAAACCACAAATATGTGCTCATCAAGAAACAAATCTTCTACATATGGATCATTCTCGTTATATGTAAGTATTGAAAGAAAATCAACCACTACATAACCCGAATGGTAGAACACGATAGTAAAATATCCCCCATCGACATGTAAACATTGTTTTGTCTTGATCCTTAGGCAGATATGGATCTGGTTATACTAGTTGAATCCATCAAGGAAAGAAAAGTATTTATTCCTTGCTAATGTATCAAGTACCTGGTCCATGGTATTTTTGTTTCTCTTTGTTATGGTATTTATGGTAGTGGGAAATGGTATTTTTGTTTCTCTTTGTTGATTTCTCAATAGTCCATACAAATTATCCATTTTCCATTTTTCTTTGGTACCATGACGAGAGGGGAGACTCAATGGCTATCAAAAATTGGGTACATAAAGTTAGATGTGATAAATTTTTGTAGCACATCCTTAACTATGTCCTTCAATGCTAGATTCATCCAGTTTTGGGGATGGAAGATGGGTCTAGATCCTTATTTAATGTATATTTAGTGTGTGTATAAGTCAGGATGTATTCCCTTCACGTTAGAGTAGTCCTAGATGAAGGAATCACTATGATTTTGTAGTACTTTAACTAGTCGATCTTTTTGTGGTTTGGTCAGTCCCTGGTTTATTTTCAAGGTTTACCTAGGGATGATTTATATAGTTTCTATGAGGGAAGCTTGATCATTTTCAGGTGAGGGCTCATGTTCAACATGTGATGTGTAGATTTTAACCTTATACAATATCTACTGCAAACAGATATTCAATAAAAGAACAAAAAATATACAATGACAAATGAAAACATTACACAAAGATTTTTCCCCTGGAAACCCAAACCGGGAAAACCAACATATTCTATATTCATTCATGTATGTTACATTGTTTACAATAAAATATACATATAGGAGCCAGTGACATCCAAAACCCTAATTCCTTAACCGGAAATAGAAAACCATCGGCAAAAACCATGTGTTGTAAAACCACCTAAATATGTGACATGTTTCCCAAGGCATGTGACATGTTTACCGAGGACTCGCGCAAAGAATATAACAGATACCCAACATTCTCCCACTTGTTTTTTTCTTTGCATACAGGGGGTTATAGGGTTACATAGTCAACAATCCAGGGAAGTAATACCCATGGATCCTCTACACCAAGAGAACTTCTCAGTTCTCACAGATATGGTTAATGAATCTACAACATTTTTCAAAGTGTCCATCTTCATTAGAAATACTTTATTTTCTTCAACCATGTCTCTCACAAAGTCATATTGAATATCAATATGCTTTGTCTTTGAATGATGAGCTGGTTTCTTCGCCAAAAAAATTACACTCTGACTGTCACAATCTATCCTTACAACTTGTTGTACCAACCCAATGGTGATCTTTTGTCTCTCCTTTGGATATAAATGACATGGAATTCTACCTCCAACCAAGTAATTAGTGATATCCACGAACTAAAGAGAGTTAGTAGAAAAAACAAATATGTGCTCATTAGGAAAATAATCTTCTACAGGTGGCTCATTCTCGTTAGATGTAAGTCTTGAAATAAAACTAGCTAGTACATTATCCTTTCTTTGTTTATTCAAGATGGTTATATCATATTCCCATAGTAACAATAACCACCTTGTTACCCTACCATTAGTGATAGGCTTGTTCATTAAATATTTTATGGAAGCATGGTCAGCATGCAATGTAATTGGATATCCTGTGATGTAATTCCAAAATTTATTAATTGCATGTATTATTGCAATAAACTCTTTCTCTGTTACTTTATAATTTAGTTTTGCGGGTGTGATATTTTTGCTAACGTAGTAGATTGCATGTGGATCATTTCCTTCTAGTTGTCCTAGAAAATCTCCAATGGTGGTGTTTGATGCATCCATAGAAATATGAAACGAGAGGGACCAATCATTCCCTCTTAAAATAGGAACCTTAGACACCTTAATTTTCAGTTCTTCAAGTGCATGCTAGTAGTTTTCTATCCACAAAAATTCAGAACCTTTTTTAAATAAAGCAAATAATGGATGTGTAATTCATGATAAATTTTCAATAAAGCTATGGTAATATCCAACATATCCCAAGAAAATTTGTACCTCTGTTTGCAAACGTGGAGTTGGAAAGTTTAATATTACCTTGATTTTCGTTGGATCCACTTGGATTCATTTAATTGATATGTGAGTCCCTAATACAATGACATCAATTAACATTATTTCACATTTCTCATTGCTGAGAGAAATGTTTGATTATTTACACCTTATCAATGTTTTCTCTAAATTTTCTAATGCCTCGTAAAATTCATTACCATATGTCGTGAAGTCATCCATATATATTTCCACAAAATCATGAATTAGATTAGAGAATATACCAATTACAAATCTTTGAAAGGTTTCAGGGGCATTACATAACCTGAATGGTAGAATACGATAGGAAAATGTCTGCCATGGACATGTATATGTTTTTTTGTATTGATCCTCAGGAACAATCAGGATCTAGTTATACTTGTTGAATCCATTGAGGAAAGAAAACCATTTCTTCCCTACTAATATATCTAGGACCTGGTTAAAAGGACCTGTGATAGAGTTTTTGTGTTCCAACGAGGGGCATAAAGAGTCACTCCGACTTAGGTATTGAATGATCCTAGACCAAGAGGTTGAGCAACCCCGAAGGAGGGGTGGGTTCTGTGCCAAAAGTGGTATTAGAGCTTGATTTATCTCTCAGGTAGAAGGAAGGAGATAAAGGAGATACTTTGACACAAAAAGTGGTATCAGAGCTAATGAATAATTGATTTTTGTAGGCAAGGGAGACAGAGCGCGATACTCTGTTGAAGCTGTTGCAAGGTTTGTAGCAGATGATAAATAGCCAGGTGGGTTGTAGGTAAAGAAATATGGTAGTTGGAAGTTATGCGTGTGTTTGGGGAGAAGTCCGTCCATAGAAAAGCAAAGCGAAGATGGACAAGGATCTCAGTTAAATTTGAGCCCAGATGGAGAGACTAGCATTCAAGATGTAGTAGGAGGAAAATGTGTGATGAAGGTATGAATGGAATTTGAAGAGGAAAAATAAGTGGCCTATTCATAAGTTGTTGGCTAGAGGACAACAACATATGTTAAAAATATGGTTGAGGCATGATGAAAACCTCAGTCATAAGGAAAAGAGATCTGGCAGAGGTCTCATGGGTTTCCAGGTGGGAAATGAAAAGGGATCAATGGATATCGTAGACTACCAGGAGGGAAGAGGAGACATCCCAAATTGCCAAGTGGGAAAGGGTGGATATATGAGCTCAACTGAGAGTTCATGTCAGTAAGGGGTGTTGACGGATGGAGAAGAGTCGAAAAAAAGGTCTCATCCACATGAAGATTCACGTGGAGTTGTAAGCCGCGTGAATGAAGATGATGAAAAATTGGAAACTTTCATCACTATGGAGGATGATCAGAGGAGCGTTTTGGTCATTGGAGGAGTCGAGATATTCCTACCAAGCAGTTGAGGAGAGGCTAGCATAGACGTTGTAGATGCAATTGAAGGACAACAAGCTGAGACTGTCATGGAAAAGGAGCAGCAGATACTGGAATCTATCCCAAGAGAGGAGCACCCATTTGAGTTACTCACTCAGTGGGAAATGGAGTTAAAGGCATTGGAGGATTGGTTGGGCAATCTAGAACCAGAAGGTGGCTGCCAAGAGATAGCCATGCCAGAAAAGACATACCAACATGAGGAGAAGTAGAAGGATAATGGGTTTGAACCAACACGAGCATAGATGACAGGAGAAAATATGTCATAGGAAGAAGTTGGGCAACAAATCAGTAATGAGAAGCCTGCAGGAAGGGGAACTGCAGCAGAATGGCCAGATAAGGTCACAAGAAATGAAGAAAATAACATGGGGGGTCGATGTGATCTACCCATTGACAAGGAAGAAGTGTAGCAAGTGAGCCTACAAAAGAAGAGACAACCAATGGAGCAGCTGGATGAGGTGGTTGAGGAGATAAGGAAGCTGATGTTGGGTCAGAAATAGAAGTAGTTAGAAAGGGGAAGCTAGATAGAAAGGAACTTGCACGAGCAATAGGGAACATGTAGCATCAACAACAATGAAGAAGAGGAGCATAAATATATCTCTAGGAGAAAGTTTGTGATCCAAGAGGATTTCAACAGAGCTGGGAAGCTCATGAGCATGATCTCATGATTTTTGTAGCCGAGGAGTATGATGCAGAAACATCGCTCCACCTCATCACACACTAGCTTATTAACACGCGTGGTGCACATTCGAGGAAGGGAGAGGCGTTGACCTCTCATTTTTCCTTTGAGAGTCTAAAGCATGATACAGACATTTAATGTTGACAAGATGGAAAAGACAAATTGTTCCTTCACACAAGATGGAGATAAGGTCGCCATTAAGTGGTTAATGGTAGAAGGGATCTGTATCTGATTTGGAGCATATTTCCATCATTGTAATTTTCCTTGGTAGTCAGGCGTTTTTGAATGGTGATTTGACACCCTAGATTAGCTTGGAGGGAAGCTCATCGAGCCCCTCATGTATAAACTCTTGTATTGTTTCTAGTAGAGTAGAGGAGGAATCCAGATAGAGGATGAGACACATATTCATAGGAGATAGGGAGAGAAACATAGAGGACCGAGACTCAGTTATAGTCCGGACTCAAACATTTGTAATTTGATATTCTACGATTAATAGAAAAATGACATTTTTCCTGTTATCAATCTTTGTGTAATGGATATTTGGGGATGAATATCATTTGTATGGATTTGAATTGTAGATGAATGTTAGAAATCGTCTGCAGGGATAGAGATATAATGTTCTATCTGTAAGTATGTTAAATTAAGTCTGGTTCTCTAGGTTAAGTGCAAGGAGTGCACGATAGAGTGAGGAATCTCTGTGAACTGACGAAAGAAGTGCGTATATGAACTCAGTGGAGTTAGAAGAGAAACTGCCAAGAGAGCATACCAGGATAATTCATAGACTTGGGAAGAAATTTCAAGGTGGTTAAGTACCTTGGAAGGAAAGACTGTATAAGGGAAGGTACAGTCCAGAGTTACTGAACACTCTGAAGTACTCTTACAGGAGGGCATCAAGTTGGTGTGAGGATGTGCATGATCAACACATTTTGAAGTGTTGGAATCCTTGAGAGAATCCCAGAATTACTGAACATTCTGAGGAAGGAAGGATTTGCAAGAGTGCATCGACAAAGGAAAGATGATGCCTTAAAACCTTTTGTAAGGCTAAGGGAGAATTCGTTGAAGAACTGAGTCGAGTGCAAGGAATGTGCCCAAGATATTGTAAGTTCATCTTACAAAGCTTAGGAGGAAGGCACTAAGTTTCTAGGAGGGCAAGAGAAAGTTCACTGAAGAATGTACAAGAACTGGGAACCTTGGAGGTTTTCAAGCCGAGCAAAGTCACAGAAGATTTTACGCAGAACTCTACAAGGAGTGTAGAAGAAGTTTGAGAACAAATTAATTCTCAAGGAGGAAATTCCACTAAGTATGCAATGAGAAGTCAAGGACTGGTGAAGTCCCAAAGAGTAGAGTTAATTATAATCATTGATACTGGGAAGGGCACGTGGTAGAGATCCACAGATTTCAGAGGAATAATCCTTCAGAGAAAAATCGAGGAGAGGATACCCAAAGGGCTAGAAGATGAAGAAATCCTAGTCATCCATTGAGATAGGACACATGGTGAAAGATCAACACTTCATTGATTCACAATCGGGAAGGAAGGAGTTGATAGAAGAGAAGACTCGTGAAGTTTGAACTCGCAATTTTATCTCAGTTGTCGAGCGTGAGGAAAACATGGATCATAGATTTGGTCTTGGATAATTCACCGATCCGAAAATTGGGAAAAGGAGAGCAATCAGCTCACTAAATTTCTTATGCACGGAGTCACAAAGGGATCTGGTTCACATTCATAGTCTGTGGTCACATCAAAGGGGAATCCTATCATAGAGAGTTATCACTGTTGGCATTAAACTTTGAAAATCACTAAGGAGAGGGTCCACGGGTGCCACATAACCTACGCCAAGAAAGGAAGGACCTATGATAGAGTTTTCATGTTCCAATGAGGGGCCTAAAGAGTCACTTCGACTCAGGTATTGAATGATCCTAGACCAGGAGGTCGAGAAGCCCCGAAGGAGGGGTGGGGTTTGTGCCAAAAGTGGTATCAAAGCCATATTTTTCTCTCAGGTAGAAGGAAGGAGATAAAGAAAATACTCTGACACTAAAAGTGGTATCAGAGATAATGTAGAATTGATTTCTATAGGCAAGGGAGACAAAGAACGACACTTTGTTGAAGTTGTTGCAAGGTGTGTAGTAGATGATAAATATCCAGGTGGGCTATGGGTAAAGCAATATGGTTGTTGGAAGTTATAAGTGCGAACGGGGAGAAGTTTTCCCGTAGAAAAGCAAAGCAAATATGGATAAGGAGCTTAGTGAAATATGAGACCAGATGAAGAGGCTAGCATTCAATATGCAGTATGAGGAAAAGGCGTGTTGGAGGTATGAATGGCCTTTGAAGAGGACAACTAACTGGCCTGTTAAGAAGTTGTTGGCTAGAGGACATCAATAGATGTTAAAAATATGGTTGAGGCATGCTGAAAACTTCAGTCATAAGGGAAAGAGATCTGATAGAGGTCTTGTAGGTTTCCAGGTGGGAAATGAGAAGGGATCAGTGGATCTTGTAGACTAGTAGGAGGGCAGAGGAGACATCTTGAATTTCCAAGTGGGAAAGGGTGGAGATATGAGCTCAACTGAGAGTTCATGTCAGTAAGGGGTGTTAAAGAATGGAGAGGAGGTGAAAAAAAGGTATCACCCACATGAATATTCATGCGGAGTTGTAAGCCGCATGAATGAAGATGATGAAAAATTGGAAACTTTCATCACCAAGGAGGAGGATCAGAGGAGCGTTCTAGTCATTGGAGGAGTTGAGATATTCCCACCAAGAAGCCGAGGATATGATAGCATAGATGTTTCATATGCAACCAAAGGATAACAAGTTGAGACTATCATCGAGAATGAGGAGAAGATATTGGAATCTGTCCCAACAGAGGAGCACCCAGTTGAGTTACTCACTCAGTGGGAAATGGAGTTAAAGGCACTAGAGGATTGGTTGGGAAATCCATAACCAAAATGTGTCTTCCAAGAGATAGCCATGCCAGAGGAGACATATTAGCATGAGGAGAAGCGAAAGGATGCTGGGTTTGAACCAACACAAGCAGAGTTGACATGAGAAAATCTGTCAGAGGAAGAATTAGGGCAACAACTCAGTAATTGGAAGCTTGTAGGAAGGGGAACTACAACAGAATGGCCAACTAAGTTCATAATAAATGAAGAAAATAACACAGGGGGTCGATGTGATCTACCCATTGATAAGGAATAATTGCAGCAAGTGAGTCTGCAAAAGAAGATCTAGCCAATGGAGCAGCTTGACGAGATGGTTTAGGAGATAAGGAAGCTGATGTTTGGGTCATCAATAGAAGAGGTCAGCAAGGAGAAGATGGATAGAAAGGAACCTGTATGATTAGCAGGGAAGATGCAACAACAACAACAACGAAGCAGAGGTGCAGAAACAAAACTCCAAGAGAAAGTTTGGGATCCATGAGGATTTCAACAGAGCTAGGAAGATCATGAGCAGGAGCTCATCATTTCTGTAGCCGAGAAGTATGATGTAGGAGAATTGCTCTTCCTCAACACACGCCAGTTGATTAACGCATGTGGTGCACATTCGAGGAAGGGAGAGGCACCAACATCTCATTTTTCCTTAGAGAATCTAAAGCATGATACAGGAATTTAATGTTGTCAAGCTGGAAGAGACAAATTGTGCCTTCCCACAAGCTGGAGATAAGGCCACCATTAAGTGGTTAATGGTAGAAGGGATTTGTATATGATTTGGTGCATATTTCCATCATTGTAATTTGACTTGGTAGTCAGGTGTTTTTGAATGGTGATTTGACACCACTATATTAGCTTGGAGGGAAGCTCATCGAGCCCCTCATGTATAAACTCTTGTATGCCTAGTCGTTTATACTGGGAAGGGTACGTGGTAGAGATCCATGATTTTCAGAGGAAGAATCCTTCGGAGAAAATTCTAGGAGAGGATACCCGAAGAGATAGAAGCCGAAGCAATCCTTACCATCCATTGAGATAGGAAACGTGATGAAATATCAACACTTCGCTGATTCACAATTGGGAAGGAAGGAGTTGATAGAAGAGAAGACTCATGAAGTCCGAACTCATGATTTGATCTCATCCGTTGAGTGTGAGGAAAACGTGGACCATAGATTTGGTCTTGGAGAATTCGTCGATTCAGAAAACGGGAAAAGGAGAGAAAGAATCTCACAAAAGTTTTGAAGCATGGAGTCGCTAGGGGAGTTGGCCCACGATCATAGTCCATGGTCACATCAAAGGGGAAGCCTAGCATAGAGAGATAATGTTGTTGGATTTAAACTTTGAAAATTGCTAAGGAGAGGGTCCGCGAGTGCCACATAACCTGCACCAAGAAAGGAAGGACCTATGATAGAGTTTTTGGGTTACAACAGGGGGCCTAAAGAGTCACTCTATCTCAAGTATTGAACAATCCTAGACCAGGAGGTCAAGGAACCCCAGAGGAGGGGTGGGGTCTGTGCCAGATCTTCTAGAAGATGAGGTGGCCTCCGAACGGTTTGGATCTTACTCACTATCATCCTAATATCCTCATCCATCTCTCTTTCACACTATATAAAGAGGGATCTCTCATGGAAAAGGATAAGTTTTAATAGGATAAGATTTGTATGGAGAGTTCTACTTCCTCTTGAAGAGCTTTGCTTTATTTCTACAAGCTACATGGTGGATCTTCTTCATTCAAAGGCTTTGGAGAAAATGTGTGTGTGTTGGAGAAAAGGGCCACTGAAAGGGGACCTTGCAAAATCAAGTATTTTGGTTGTATTCTCCACTTTCTATTTAATATGATGCAGTGATATGTTTCTTTCCCATAAAACTAGTCTTGTTTTATTGTATGATTCCTTGATCACATACATAGGCTTTTGTTGAGTATATTGTGTTGCTTTCACTTTGGTTGGCTTGTGTTCCCTTGCAGGTTCAATATCTTTGGAGCATTGGAATGAAGCTAGGATGGAAATGGCAAGAGGAAACAACATTTAAAAGGTATGTTGTCCATCTCTTGTTAGTTAGTAAACTCAATAATTAGAGCCTAGGGAAAGTCTTGTATTCTGTTACGTTTTGTTCTAGTTTCCAGTGGGATCTAGGGAGATATGCTTATGTCTGCATTTACCGATTAATCCAATAACAAACCTACATTAGATTCTGTAAAGGGTAAAATTTTAAAATAATGTAATTTAAACTCATTACTCAACAACTTAAAAGCATTTGAGTTGTAATTTTCTTTCGATATTTTAGATTCAAATTTGGAACAACAAAGGGTAAAAGTAAGGTAGTTTTTGTACAGAGGCCTACTTGGAAAAGAAAATTTGTGATCAGATTTATCAATAAAGCTTACAACCAATTTTATTTTCATACTTAAAGAGGGTTGAGGTTTATATATGAAGCTTATCCTTTTCATTTTCTACATAGTCTTTCACCTTTTTTTGTTCCTCTTGCAAGGACACAACTATGTGATACAAAACCTTAACTTGATTTCCCAACTTAGTGATTTTTGAATTATTTTATTATTTTTAGAACACGAAGAAGGAAAATGATTCAAAGTAGAAGAAGGAAAATGATCTAAGCCGAAATATCTTTTTAGGTCTTTCTCAAGAATTTGTGCTTCCTCACAAGCTTCATTTAAATTTCTTATTCCTTTTCACAAAGTGAACATAGTCATAGTTTTGGGAAGAGCATGCACCTACAAGTGGAAAAAGAATTCAATTGAAGGCTTATGGTTATGATGGAGGAAATAATAAACTCATAGGAAATGTGTGTTAAAGTCACAAGTAGATTCTCTAGCCTCTACCTACATTTTATGAAGTTTTTGATACGCCTCAACCATATTGTAATCTTATTTATAATAATTTAGGAAAACACTTTTAAACTTATACCAATTATGAATTGTACAAATGGGAAAAAATTATACCAGTCCAAAACCATACCTTCGAAATTAAAAGAAAACAACTTGCACACCACATATTCATGAATAATATTGAGCATGCATAATATAGATTTATATTTTCAAATATGCTCAAGTGTTGTAATGTTTCCTTCACCGTTGAACTTCAACAAAAAATTAACTACCTTTCTTGGAATTTCATGCAAAGGATGTTGCGGGCTCAATACTATATTAGAATCCCATGGATATATTTGAGGTAGAGCCATAAAGATAAAGGTAGAAAAAAAAATATACTCTACTAAGGGGCAACTTGCTAAAGGTTTCCCTCCTAGCACTAATTCTATTGAAAATGAAAAATTCCCAACATCAATAGTAGGGGTTATCCCTAAAAGAGAGGATCGATTAGAATCTCCTTTGTTTGGTGTAGAAAAACCCATTTGGATTTTGGTCTTACAACCATTACCATTCAGTGTTTTACTAGTTGTAGCTCGGTCCACCGTTTAGTATTTTTGAATAAAATAAATTGAAATGAATTTTAACTAATATTCTAATGCAAATGCAAACATCTAAACTAATTAAAGTAAAAAATATAGATGCAAGAGAATAGAAACTGATGCAATCAATACCAAGGAATTAGTTCATTGTGCTAATGATTACATTAACTCTAATGTAACTAACAACTAGCTAAGAATATTCTAAAACTAAAAATGTAGGTTACACCCCATATACCATCTAACCTATTTGAATAGATCTAGAAGGGTGTAGAAATGATTAAAGTAAATGCAAGATAATAAATTAGGAATAGTTCACAATATATTATTACATAAACCTCAAATTACGAACAAAAACCGAGCATAACCTACAAACATAGTTGAAAGTAATATTTCCATACCCAAACCAACAAAAAAAACTAAGCAAGATAAGTAAGAATAAATAGCAGTTGATAATAATAGTAAAAAACAATGAATTACTAATTCTTATAGCCTTCCAATGTAAAAATGAATAACAAGAATACTCCATGTCAAATTCAAAGTACAATACAAATATCTAGCACAATTTTAGCCAGTGATGGCTTCTTTTATTAAGAAATAAAAGATAAATTACAACATAAAAGAAGACTAAGTAGTGGTTTATCCTTAGAGTAAAGCAGTCTCTAGTTTCCCAAGAGGGAAAAATCCCCTACTATTTTGTTTTCTGGTATTTATAGATCTCAACAAAATAACCGTTTCTTGATCTTGCTAACATATCAACATTTTAAGTTTTTTATTTATGTGGCTGCCTCCTTTTCCTTCTTTTAATTGATATTACATAATATTTAATTTTATAAGATCCCTCCCTTTTACATTTTGTCTTTTGTATAAGGGTAATTATGTTCAATTTAAATATCTCATTTGCATTTTCGAATATACCCATTCTTTACCATTGATACTCTCTTTTTATTTTTATCAACATTTAAATGAAAGGGAATATAAAATATGAATCACTAACACTAGGTGTGAACTTTCTTTGAGTGTGTCAACTTTGTTCATGAATTTTATGATGAGCTTGATCCTTTGATGAAAGGTTTTTGTTATGGGTTTTAGATCATTGTCAATTTTGTCAAGTCTATGGTCTTGCATTTCTCATTTTCTCTTCATTGGTCCAAACCATCTACTTTGCATCTAGCTTATGCCCCAACTCCTTTTTTATGTTATAGATATGTTCAACATTTATGATTGATGTTCTTCATTAATATCTGTAAAATAAATATTTAGTAGGTCCCTTGTTGATTCGTGTCTTAGGACTTGCAAACTAGTTAAGAGCAAAGGGTTCACCTATTCGACATGACATTACACATAAATTTACCCGATGATCATTGTCCATAATACCTATAAATAAAATAACTTAAAAAAAAATCATTTGTTATTTGCATATATTTAAAACATGTTGTTTAGATTTAATGAACCAAAATGATTTCACCTATTCGACATGACATTACACATAAATTTACCCGATGATCATTGTCCATAATACCTATAAATAAAATAACTTAAAAAAAAATCATTTGTTATTTGCATATATTTAAAACATGTTGTTTAGATTTAATGAACCAAAATGATATAATGATATAATGAACCAAAATGGACTTTTTGATGAAAAAATTCAATATTTCCCTCTTCCACCATGTATCATATTAAGGAAAGATTTCCGATTAATAATAATAATAATAATAATAATAATAAAATATGAAACAAATAATGCCAAATCATAAAAAATGTATAACAAAAAAATCGTATATCTTGGTGAGACCTTTCCAATGGTAGGTATAAGGCACGCCCAAAATGAAGATTGGGATCAATAGTTATCACAAAAATACCATTTTTTGTCTCTTAACACTTGATCAAAGATCGAAGAAACTTTTACTTTAATTTTGATCGGGAATCAAAGAAACTTTCATATTTCGAACTTGATTGAGAGATTGGAGAAACTTTCAACTTGCAATGAAAGCAACTTTCAACTTTCATCTAGATCAGATATCAAAGAAACTTTCAACCTTCAATATGGATAGAATATCAAAGAGAATTTCAACTTTTGATCTTGATTAGAGTAATTTTAAAGTTTTGGTTAGTGAACTTTAAAACTTGTAATGTACCTAGCCCACAAGCTGGGTCACACCATTGCTAAAAATGACCTGATAAAATTTTCTAATACCAATCTAAATGCGAAAATAACACAAAAAACATGACATTCAAGCTTACACAATGGTCCATGCTAATTTAAAATGTAAATGAAAGTAATTAAACATGCACAATGACAATTAGACACATTCAACAACATAACTAGAGATTTGCACGCATTAGTCTACTCACAACATGCAAAAATAACCCAACATATCTCAGAGTAAAATGCATAGAATCTATACCAAAATTAACATAAATGTAGACAACATATAAGAACATGTATCTTATGAAATACACAACCTTCTATAGAGGACGAATGTTCCTCCCAACCACAAACTTTTTGTTTCAGTTCTCAACAACAAGTCGACCCTGAGATGGGGCTATGAATCCACAAGAGACGGTGGTCCCTAAGGATGGCTAAAGTCCCCCTCTCAAAAATCAATCCCCATAACTAATTCTAGTTCACCAACTCTCTTCCTCACAACCTGCACAACCCAAGGATGGGATCCCCCTTCAATGCTCACAATCCCTCATTCCTTTCCACTTCCCTCTAGGGATTCCAACACAGCTTGGACAAGAAATCTCTTTGTTGGGACCTCAAAATTCAACAACCGCAACAAGAATTCACACAACATCAAAATTCTTTCTTTTCTTGACAATTTTCAAGCATAATATTGCTTGCAGTCATGTAGCCTCTTTTTCCATGAAATTACAACTCCAAACAACCACCATGCATTTCCACTATGGCTGCCTTCAAGATTCATCACTCTGAACTCTCTTGCTGTCCAAAAATCACCTTGTAAAAACTGATCTCCATGCAAAAACGTGAATGACTAATTTTGACCCCTCTATTTGTACAAATTCCTTTCTTTTCCCAAGATAGTTGACTGCTCAATTTTCCCAATGTTGATTGTATTTTATCCCCATTCTCCCCAATAACTATGGGATGTGAATTTTACACCCACCCTCTTACATGAAAT
>CBVK0103409143.1:0-12027 GCA_900067695.1 Picea abies | reverse complement strand
TGATGTTCTCTTGGGCCAGCCATATATGTGGAAGTGCCATGCTATTTATGAGTCTCGACCCCGTCATGTCATTGTTACTTTGGGAGATCATCTCTACAAGATACCAAAGTTAATTCCGACTATTGTCCCACCTAAACAATGTCGCAAGGAAGTATCTCATACTACAAAATTTAGCTTCTTCACAAGATGTTCAAAAAGTGAACAGAAGGACAATACAACCACGACAGCCTCGGCCCAAGCACCTTTTATCCAACAAAATAAGGTCTACAAGATTGCATCAAAGCACAAATATTCATTCTGCAAACAAATTCAACCCCTCCAGCAACAAGTTCGTGACAGCCTTCCACAAACCAAGCAGCATGACGTCTCCAACAAGGCAAGCAACGCAGCAAGATTCAGTTACAAGAATCGCCTTCCCCTCTCCCCCAAGAACTCAACGCAATGGATACCATTGTTTCCTAAGGAAGGAGGATTGATCCAGGTGGATATCGGTGTCCACCCACCTATTCCAACTTGCTCATTTTGGCTGTTTTATTCCTAATTTTTGGGTCCCAAACTTCTATGACCGTTTTGAGGCCCTAAACAACATTTTTAGGGCTCGCCATTGTCAAACTATGGTCTAGCGACAACATGTGTAGTCCTCGGATAGACCTTTCCAACGGGCTATCGTGCGTCTAAAACGGAGGTCGTATGAAAAATTTACGCCCCTGAGAAGTTGATACACCAAACTACCCAAAACGGGGTCCACAAAACTATTGGCTTTTCACCTTCCGAGGTTAGGGTTTTTGTTTCTCTTTATGTTGAAAAATGTATTTAGAGCCTCATTGTAAATCATCTTCTTGTGAATGTGAGTAGCAGTCACATCTCTTCTGAGATATAAGCTTCCACCATTCTAGCGAGTCTTTCACTCTATTTTTTAACAGTCTCTGTACATTTTCACTCATTAGTAGCAATTGTGTATTACTGTATCTCTGTGTTTATGGTTGCATCTCTGATATATTTCTGTTATGTTATTGGATATATGATACATCTATGTACATTTCTTTATTATATCTTCGTTCTCATTTTGTGCCGAAAATAATTTGGATCACCACCCCACCAACTAGCATGAGGTATGGATGCTTACCAGCCCAACGCTTAGGAGGTTTACCAACCCATGAGCAGCACGAGGACTGGTTCAAAGATGATCAGCCCATCATCCTAGTGTATAGTTTGACCAACACGTCCAGCTAGCTAACATGAGGTTTGGTTCGGTCATAGTAAATACCCCACTTCGTTCGGCATAAACCACTTGTAATCGCTCACTTCGTTTGGTAACATCACTCCCTTCGATTAGATAAAAACTAGTATCCCTCACTTCGTGGGGTTAACCAAGCATAAGGAGAACTAATAAATGTAGTATAGGTAGTTCTAAGCCGACACCAATAGCAATAAGTACAGTAGCTATTATGAGTTGACACCTAACCCAGTTTATCCAGACTACTGTGTAGTGTATTAGCATAGGTAAGGATAAAGACTGTATAGCATCCCTAGAAATTTGGCTAACAACCCGGTTTGGGAGTTCAAGGTGTTTGGCTAAGCTAGTATCATTGGGATATTCTCTCTTTATCTTTATCTATGCGAGCATCCATGTGTAGGAGCTCCAGGTTTGTTTATTTATCTAATCATGTTTTACAGGTAACTCTTACATAGTCGTGTTATTGGGAGCTATAATGAGCCGACAATTAGAGGTACTTGAGCCGGCAAGAACTAATCGTACAGGATCAGGTGAATCCCATCCTGGAAATCCTGTTCGTACTAGTTTATGTTATCCAACCAAAACCTCTATCTATAGTACAGGAAGCCAGCTATGTATCCGACAACTAAGTATTCTCGTACGGGTTCTATGCCTATTAATTGGAACATAAGTATCGTACAAGGAGCTAAGGAGCCGACACCAAATGTAAAAGTAGTTGTTAAGGAGCCGACACCTATACTTGCATGAGGTGGTCAAATACCTATTATTGTCTAACCCATTTCCTTTCTTCCTTACCTATGCATGGATCTGTCTCGAGGTGTTTGGATCCTAGCATTAATATAAGAATGTATCCTAAGTCAAGACTATATAAACTTGTTTTCATTTAGTATAACCTATTTATGGTTGTACAAGGATTCTGGGCCCCAATATCGTATGAGCTATAATGCAACCGACACCTATATGGTAATTTATCTTAAGGAGATGACACCTATAGATACGTTCTCTTAAATAGCTCTGAACTATAGATACCTGTATTAGGTGGTACAAAGACTCTTAAATGGATAAAGGAGCTAGAAACTAAGCTTGTATGAGGTGAGAAAAGACTCGTACATGTATTGATCTCGTCCTTGGGTGAGACTCAAACTCGTATAGGTTGAATCTCGGGCTTAGGTGAGACAGGGTAATCATACAGGGTTAGGTTTATCCCAATGGACAACAACCAGCAAAGGGATTGGAATCCTACCCTTATGGTACGGTTTCCAACACTACAATGATCTACAACCTGAAACAATATGGTACAGGGAGAAATTAACTAGCCCACTACTCTATTGGTACGAGGGATTAGGTAAAAACCACCTCCCGCAGGAGAAGACTCGTGGAGAAAAAGCATGTGAAAAGCTCTAATTTCTATAACAGGATGCACGATAAGGGGTTGTTTGGAATCTACCTTTATCTATTTTCCTGGATAAAATCTATAAAGAAAGTATATCAACCCCTATACCCGAAGGGATTAACCATCCAATCCAAGGAAGGTGTATAGAGCCAAAGCGTCTTAGAGGCCATTATGTAAATAATAGATTGCACACGAAGTTCCTGTGGCAATATACCAGAGCTCCCTAAGGGTGGAAAAATGTCTAAGTAAGGTTATGTTGCCTCCCGACATCAAAGTGCCAAGGTCAGAGTCCAAACCCTGCTAGTCTAGGCAACATACAGGGGATAAGTGTTTAGGGAGCTAGCAAAGGAAGGTGACCTTGTAAAAAAAAAAAACATATGAAAGGATTTATTTTATCTATATATGAGAATGTGTATGAAGGTCTTGGTTGGGGATAACCCTACCTTAGCATACAAAGGAGGGTCAAATGTGTATGTAAGGGTTGGGTGACTTCGCTCTGGCATGGATGCTTCAAGGTCAGAGTCCCAAACCCGTTAGGCGAAAGGCAAGAGAAGGGTTGAGTAGGCGCAAACTCGGCTATGATGGACACCAACCATATGGAAAGTGTAGGGAGCTAGCATCATGAAATAATACTCGTTTAGCCAAAGCACCCCTCTCTAAAAAATAGTAACTTAGGCCATAATTTCTAAAAGAGAATGCGCGAGAAGGTCCTTGTTGGATCGATATACTGGAGCATCAAAAGGGTGGAAAATCAAGTATGTAATGTGCATCCCCCGCTATAGAATCACTACCTGAAGGTCTCATCAAAGCCCTAAGGGGAAGGTTATCACCGTAGCTTGTTCATGAGGTGGGGAAACTATATCGTCCAAGATCAAGTGTCATATAAAAACCTTAGGTGCTCATTCATATATGAAGAGTTATATTGCATACCTTAAGATTTGTGTGAGATGGATGTTTGATACATTGTTCAATATCTTTAAGTTCACCAACAATAAAATAGGAAATAGAAGACTTGTCTTTGAGACTTCATATAGTGGCTTACATGCCTTGTCAATAATAGATACTCAACGAATATCATCAAAGTTATCATCCATGGGTGTGTCCTCATCCACTAGAACAAAAATGTCATAGATCAATTTATTTATCCCATCATTCACAATTATATTCTTATCATTTTCCTCCATAACATCAACTTCATCTCCATCTACTCTATCTATATTAACTTCATCACCAATATTTCTACTAAAAATTATAACCTCAATCAATTCAAACATAAAAAAAAATCTTATATTTGTAATTACACATTTCAAATATATATATATGGTATAAAGTTTTAACAAGAATAAAAACATGTAATGATAAATTTAACAATGTACAACAATATTGCACATATGATCTTTAAAATTATACTCTATTTGATGCCAGTACAATTACTTTGGCTTCATCGCACCATCTCATCTATAAAGCATAGAGACAACTTCATCGAACGCAGAGGAGGTCAGGAGGACGAATTAGTGGCGGTGGAGGATTAAGAGGAAGAGGAAATGGAGATGGGATAGGCGGTGGACAACAACACGTCGAAGACGGACAGGTCGTTGGCTATTTCCATAACCAGTTGTAATGGTATGGACGACAAGGTTGAACGACAAAAGTTTTGGAATGTGCCATAACTTAAAAAAATTCCTTCCTTCAAGAGATTAGGTGATAAGATTTTGCGAAGTTCTTCAACAGATTGTCAAGAAAGTTGCAGAGAGTATTGTTTAATTGGTTTATTTTATTAAAAAAATTTTATATAATTTATATGAAATTATTATTTTCTGTTATTTAAAATCTAGTTTTAAATGTAGAAATAAATTCAACATGATAAAAAAATCCATAAAACATTTCATAAAAATAATTACTAAGAATCTAACAATTTTTCTTACCAGAAAAAGCCAAAACTACAAGTCTTAGAATATTTAGAGTAGGACAAGTCTTAGAGTATAGATGCCCTGGGCATAATTACTTACAACTTAATAGGTGTTGCATTGTTGATGGTAAATAAATCTCCATCTTAGAGTATAGATGCCCTGGGCATAATTACTTACAACTTAATAGGTGTTGCATTGTTGATGGTAAATAAATCTCCATCACTGGATTGAGTGCAACCTGTCATCGGCCGCGCTACTCCAGCGACCACCAATGAGTTCAAGATATTTGGAGAATCGACCGACTTAACGCTCAAAAGAAATGAGAAGATTGCGAAAGGAAGCTTTATTTGATTGCTCCCCACATGCTACAGTTTTATTTGTAAACATAAACAATAACGGCTTTGATTTATAGAACGCCACGTTTACTCTGGAATTCCGTGGACCGCCATAGATGAAAGATATTGTTGGTGCAGTCGAAATCTTCAGAAAGCCGTGCTCCCAGTTTTTAATGGTGGACGACCTAATACCGCTGGGTTTCAATGTATCCACCATGGTGACACGATAAATATTCTAAATCTTTTTAAAGTAAACCTCAGCTGCACGCAAAGAACATATGCCATCGTCTATTTCTTTCCAGTCATCTGCAAGCAAACGACACGTGCCTCGTGACGGGGCTTCTGCACTTGAGAGTCGGTTGTGAATCGCATTTAAGTAGAGGAACCTGTGGAGGTCTTTCAGCATTAGGAATTAGATTGGAAAATTGGTTCTGTGGGTTGTTTGGGCATATTATTTTTGTGATCCAAATAATAAGATTCACAGTATTAAGTTTATATCATCATCATCATGAGGCACGGTACTGCAACCTTCGTAGACATCTTGTTGGCCATACTTCTGCCTCCTTTGGGAGTCTTTCTCAGATACGAGTGCCGAGTGAGGACCTGACAATCCTTCAATCTCCATTTTAAGTTTTTTATTCGTTCATAAATGTTGTATTCATCATTATTAATCATAATTGATGAGTTTGTTTTTGTATTGTATTGTATCAGGCTGAATTCTGGATATGTCTGCTGCTGACTGTACTGGGGTACTTGCCAGGAATAATATATGCCATCTATATTCTCACCAGGACGGCATATTGAGAATGGATATCCTTTTGTTTGGAGCTTGGTTCCATGCAAATCTCCATCTCGTCGTGTAAACAGAATTAATGCATCTGCTACTGTTTTTGTTTGTATCTTTCCCTAAATGATATTTTAAGATTCATACTATAATCTTGTATTATTTTTTACAATATCAAGATATTTGTACAATAAATGAATGTTTGATCTTTTTCTATCAACCCTTTTAATGGGAAAGTGTTTAGCATAATCCTGCATACTTAAAAACATGTTTTTTGGGGAATGAGGGATTATAGAATGACAGTTCAGGTTGAAATCTTTTTGTGCCAAGATCATGTAGTGGAATGAATCTCCCAAAATAACTGGGAAAGTGTTTTACCAGAATCCTGCATAGTAGAAAAAACGTGTTTTTAGACAATGTCATTAGCGAATATAGAATAATGACAGTTCAAAATCTTTATGTGCCAACATTATGTAGTGGAATGAATCGCCCAAAATAACCAACGTATTATCAACATGGTTGACACTCACCAGATTACATACCAAGTTTCTTAACCTCATAAAAGGAAATGTACATACATTCAAATATAATACACATAAATATCATTACAGAAAACGAGGAAAAACACTACATTCAAATATAATACATCCGTTCTACACATAAATATCATTACACAATACGTGGAAAAACACTCCCAACTCTTATGCTTTCAGGCTTAAAGATCTTACAAACCAATGTATTACAACTCATAAATTGTTGTGAAATCAATTGAAGAACATTTCCATTACTGGTCATGGTCGAAACGGTATCTTGTCAATATTTTGGATTAAGCTTAGTTGAATTTAGCCCAACGTCTCCCTTGGGACTTTTGTCTTGCACTTGAGATAAGGGTAAAACGCTCAAACACTGATCTGAAATTAAAAAATGATAATAAGGATGGTGGCCGAGAACAGAAAACGATATGTCTTGCAATATTCCTTCGTTTTGAATGTAACAAGCATTCAAAGGAGTGTCCAGGGTTTTTAGCTTGGGTGGAAAGGAGTGTCCAGGGTTTTTAGCTTGGGTTTTCTTTGTTTTGAATGTCACAAGCATTCAAAGGAGTGTCCAGGGTTTTTAGTTTGGGTGGAAAGGAGCATCCAAGATTATTAGCTTGGGTGGTTGGGTAGCATGTTTGTTATCCTTTTTATCCAGGTTCAATTCTTACAAAGTGGATATGTTGATGCCTTGTGATAAGGTTAAAAGAATAGAAGTCAAAAGAGTGTTCGGGGTTTTTAGCTTGGGTGGTTGGATAGCATGTTTGTTATCCTTTCCACCCAAATTCAATTCTTACAAAGTGAACATTCCACCCAGGTTCAATTCTTACAAAGTGGACATGCTTGTGATAGAAGCCACCTCTATGGAAGCCATAAGTAACCTAAATGTTATAATGACAGCCAGCTAAATTTGAATCTGCTAAATTATAAGTCTGCTAGGCACTAACCTGAATGTTATAATGACAGCACGCTAGATTTGAACCTAGGCCTAGCATAAATAATCCCTATTAAATTACCAATTTCTCTATATTAAAAAAAAAAACACAATCATTCAAAGGAGTAATGCGGAATTGGCAAGACCAAGAACCAAAAAATACAGAGCATAAAGTTCAGATTTCTGAGTACGTATCAATAAGAGAAAAACATTCTGCAACAGGTCGGCATTGATGAATTGCAACCAACAACCTCGACATACTAACGGAGATGAAACAGAGTACAGAAACTCAGCATATACTCGTACATGAAAATTTATGTGGAGAAAACCCTCTTGGGTTTAAAAACTCCACAGCACCCAATAATATAATCTCTGAGTAAATGCTGACAACAGATTACGTCTTACAATCTTCTGTTACAGGCTTACAGTGGGACAAAACTGGCGTATTTCTCTGTGCACAGGTGCAGATTATAGCATACTTCCTTCTGCTATTTCGGCCTTACAGTCAGAAAATCTCTGTGCTATTGTCTCCCTTCCTCTAGTTTCCAACTGCTTTTATTTTCCATTTCACAAAGCCTCTCCCTTTCCCCTAAATGTAAGCTTTGAAGATGATTTTTATTGAAGTATTTTTTCGTCCTACAGTAAAACACGGACTTCTAAGCCAAATAGAAAAACAAAAGGTAAACAGAGTAATTTACAAAGATCCTTACGAATCAGACCCCCGCCATTTCGGGGGGGCGTTGGTCCTTAAAGCAGATTTTATTCTTGTAATAGGCGAGGAGGGAATTTCTCTTCTACCTGTGCTAGCGTATACCACTTCGCCTTGCTATACTTGTCTTCTATGGGGATTGATGTATTTGTGTCGACTCCTAGCATCTCAGTGGGTTCGCCTGGTTTTTCTCTGTGCAACTACGTCCTCTGTAACTTCTGTTTCCGAGTCTGGAGCCAAGTCCTATACTAAGGGTATACTAAGGGTAGCATCTGTTCCTTATCAACCTCCTCATCCAAGAAGGAGAGCTCCAACAATTTCAGATTTTGTACATTAACCACTGAATACATATGCATGTATGGGCTCCAACAATTTCAGATTTTGTACATTATAACCATGAATACATTTTGATATTATATTATGGATTTCATCATCGAGAATGTGCCCATAATAAAAAAACTTTGAGCACTGCTTCTTGCCATGTAATGGTCTTCTTGCTAGGAATGAGTATGCACATTTTACTTAATCAATCTATAGCGACAGAAAGATAGCTATTACCTTGCCTAGTCTTTGGTAAATCGCTTGAGAAGTTTATAGAGATACTCTCCCAAGGACGACTAGGAACTGGTAATGGAACACACAGTCTCAATTTTTGATTACTTGGTTTGCTTGTGCTGCAAAGAGTACATTCTCAAATAAACTTTGAAACATCTACTTGCATTTTTGGCCAATACATAGACCTTTGCAAGTTTGCAACAATTTTTCTAACCCCAAAATGACCAATCTACCCTCAAGGTGTAGGGTTCTCTCAATAGTTGTACCTTGTTGTCTCCTTGTGGTATGCACAACTTGTAATAAAAGTTGTGCATTTTATATAACGATCTTTTTTTATAGTATACTTTGCCTCCCATTTTGATTCAATAGTGTCCTCCTCTTGCAATGCTAGGTGTTACAACAAAATATAGCACCCCCAATGTGATGTAAAGTCCCAATCATGAAAGAGCTAGTTTGTGCAACTCACGAAGTCTACCCACTGTGACCTCAATAGTTGTTCCTCACTCTTTAGGTTGGCTCTTCTCCAACTCAAGAGGGGCTTCCTTAAAAGGTAGGATTGCTAGGCTATAGAATAGGGGCACAAGGTGATTTAATGAAGAGTTATCCTAAACAAAACGGGTGGTAGTTATAGTATATGAAATAGGATGGAAATGGAAATGGGATAACGACAAGGTAAGAAAATGAAGGACAAGAACAAAGAATGAAAAGAGATGGAAGGAAACCAGTGCCTATCGGTCATGGGCTAATGGAGTCATAAGGCATTAGATAAATGAGAGAACTAATGTGTCACAAACAACTACTTTGAAGTAGGTCATGTGGTAGAAGATGCATGTTTACCATCTTCCACCAATTAGTAGATGAAGAAACTATTTGATACATTCATCTTTAAGGTGTGTACTTAAGGTAAAAAGGGCCTAATGTGATACATTTGAACCTTAACTATTTGTTGGAAATGTTTTGTAGAAAACTAGTCTTGGAGGGCTATAACATTGCTACTCATCAACCAAATTATAAAGGTGTTGTTTTATGGTTGTAATATGCTTCCAAATATGCAACTTAGTTGATAGAATAAAGGAGAACAAATGCATAAATAAAAAACAACGAATAAAGTGAAAGGGAGAACCTCCTCCAATTGCTTTATTCCTAGATGAATAAATTCACCACTAAGCCTTTATAAAAGAATGACAACAAGAAGAATCTACAATAACATGAACGACAAATTGAAGAGCATAAATATAAACCATACATCAAAGTGGATCAATACCTTTATCTTCCATTAGTCTTCAAGAATTGTAGTACAAAGGAGCTCCATCAAGCTTCAATTTCTAATCTTGATACTTTATCACTTCTCTAACTCCTAAATCTCCAATTGTCAATTATACATGAAATGGAGAGAAACTCCTCTTTATGTAGAGTGAGTTAAGTCTCTCATACAAATAAAATATATTATCTTTCTAACTAACTCCATGACAAGTCAACAAATAGTAAAATATTGGAGTAGTTAGATCCATGGTTGACGCTATCAAGACATGTGGACAGCGATAGTCTTTTCAAGAGAGACCACCCTCATCCAAAATAAGGCAACAAGCAACAATAACCTCCAAGAAAGGATACACCATCCAGAAACATGTATTATATCATGCCAAGTGTTAAATGGGTCCATATAGAATTCACTCTCCAAGAATGGATGCATGCAAAATATAATAAAACACTCTTCAATATAGGAGGATGTGCCCAAGGATCCACCTGAGAAGGGCTCAAAAAGAACACTCTCTAAGGTGCATGAGAGATATAACAATAAAATATTCCTCCATAACTAACCCCCAAAAATAGAAAGTGGTCCACAAGAAGCATGCAACCAGGGCCACATTTGTAAATCATAAGGAAACCAACTCCATGGATGAATGTGCAAGATCAAGTAGTCAAACCCCAAAATAGTTAGTGGGAAACCTCCAACAAAACAAATCCATGGAGATAAGGGAAAATTAAGGTTTTGACCATGCCAAAACTTCATGAAATAAATAAATATACACCTCCAAGTATAGCAAGAAGTGTCTCCATAAGTTCACTCTCCAAGGATATGCCCAAATATAGTAAGATGGCCAAGTAAATGCATTTAATGTGCCACATGTGTGGCCATCCAAGTATGCCACACACCTCCCAATAACAATCATCCATAACCACCTCTAGCTAATCCCTTCAAATTTGAAAAGCAAGCCAATGAAGTAGGGCACCCATGTTATTAACCTAATCTAGATAAATTAGATTAATTTAACCATTGAACAGTTAAATCAACCTCAATATGTTTGCACAAAGGTTAAACTCAATTATAACCATAGTCCCCGTCCAATCAATCACCAACATATTAAATCACCATGAACATATGTTCCAATGAGGGGTTCACTATAATAAAGTGTTGTACCATGTAAATAAAAGATGTTCTCCATAGTAAAACCCCTCCATGATAACCACAAAACATAAAGCCCAACTTAAGGTGCACCACCACCAAAGGATTATTACATCAAAAGTCATCATCCAAACTTAGGAAAAATGTTAGATCACCATCAAATTGTTGATATTATGGTAGCTACGAGAGGTATTAACCTCTAACTGTAACCTTTGATGAGACTAGAATATTCCGGGAAGCAAGAGAAACCCTAAAATGTTAGATAATAACCCTAGAAGACAAGTCGTCTCAAGAGAATAATTAATATTGAGTTATTAGCCTCTAGGAAAAGAAGTCGGCCCAGTTAGGTGAGTTGGAGTAGTATAAATAGAGGGCGCTAGAGCTCATTTTTCTCACTCACTCTCATGACTACATAAGGACAAGTGGTGCGCGTGACTGGAGGAGAGTTGCAACTATTGCAGTAGTGACTTGGTCTTTGGTTATGGTTTGGAATTTATGCTTGCTACGCTAGCTTTGGAGAGAGGTACACTACCTCAATTGGCTATTGTTTCTAGGGTCTGCTTCTGGAATTATTTTGTTTGTCAAGGTTAAAGGTGCTCATTGGTGGCCTTTGTGCCTATGGTTGGGTGACAATATTTCTATATTGTCTATCGTGAAAACAAGCACATCTCTTTTATTCTAACAAGTTATGGATCCACACCTCCTTCAATTAGTCTAATCACTGGAAGGAAGCTAAGCCATATGTTTTCAAGCTCATTGAAAGAATTGTTGCTAGGGTTTCTAGCAGGTGCAGTTACTGAAGCACTGTCACTAAGGTTTCTAGCAGGTGCAGTTACTGAAGCACTGTCACTAGGGTTTCTAGCAGGTCCAGCTACAAACCCTAACCTTTTTCCCAACACATTATAATGGAACGCTTTGCCCAAGGAAAGGATATTCTAGTGCGCCTCATTCCAACGCACCTATTGGCACTCTCAAAAGGAAAAAACGTCAAGGTTTATATTTTGGGTCAAAGTCAACATTTGACAAGTCAAAATCAAAGTTTGACTAGCTATTAGTCAACAGAAATAATGAATGAAAAAGAAGATCGTCTCCATTATTCAGCTCTTGCAGGATCCCTTGAAGATGACATGTGGATAATTGACAGTGGAACTTCCAGGAATATGACAGGAGACCAGGTCACACTCTCCAATCTAAATGAAAAGAAGACATCTCACAAAGTAGAACTTGGAG
>CBVK0103409115.1:0-21713 GCA_900067695.1 Picea abies | reverse complement strand
TTTTGATGGTGCTTTCTATGGTATGTTATTTACAGGTCATCTCACCATTTTCGCTATAAAGTTTTTTCTATAATTATTTAGACCGTGAAATTGCTATGAAATTGAGAAAGATTATCCAAGTATCTGTGGTAAAAAATTTAGCTTGTGGGTCGTTGTATTTTGGATATTATACTCCTTGGAAAATAGGGTTTGTGGCTAGTCTTGAAACTAGTAAAAAACAGGTGTTTTGGGTAAAAACTTCATAACTTATTCATAACAGATCCAAATTTAGTGAAACCAAATATGTTGGTTAGGGTACAATATTTCGTATTCTGTGTAACAGTTTCAAATAAATTCAACAAATATTCCGTGCAGGGCACGCTCTACAAGGTCGCTCTCTAGAATAATCCAAAAAAAGGATATAACATTGATATAACATTTGAAAAAAAATGATTATAATTATGCTATTACTGATCCACCTCCCCTCTCATTAATCCAATAGTTTAGAATTACCTTATATTTTTTTAACCAGTCCATATCAATTAATACATCATATGATCCTAGCTACAAAAAATTCAAATTTGCCCAAGTTTTAAAGCCATTCATACTAATTTCACAACCTTTAATAATATTTGTAGCCTTCCTTTTTGTTCCTTTAGTAAGTTGTACTAGCCATGCTTTTTCAATTTTTTCTTTTCGCAACTTACAAATTTCTACTATTTTAGGTGAAACATAAATTAGACTAGTAGATCAATCAAAATGGAAATTGATTGATTATTCAACATACCTTCTATTTCCACCATGGAAGATTGATGATCTTCTTTTTTGTTCTCCAAGGCTACGCTAATATTTGGGGTACTCCTTGCTATTTCACCAACTGTAGTAGTTTCTTGAACTATATGTATATTTCTGTTGTTTTTCTTTTTGTGAGGACAATCGTTGAAATAATGTGGTTCACCACACTACCAACACTTTACTAGTTCTTTTTGGGTAGTTTCTTTGTTATAAAAAGTTGTTGGTTTTGCATTTTTTTTATCAGACGGGTTATAAGAATTATTTTTTCTGTAGTTATTTCCCTAAAACCTTTTTGCAATGTTCTTATTTAAAAACATTCTTTCTTTTCTTCACGGATCGAACCTTTCCACTTTATTTCCCTTCCAGTTTTTAGTATTTTCATTTCTGGTTTTATATTGTTCAAAACATAATTTATCCTTACACATAGCTTCTTCTAAAGTCTTAGGATTTTCAAATTCAATCCTATCTTTCTATGAGGAAGCTAGGCAACTCAAGAAGTTTTGTATCTTTGGTTTTTCATCCACAATATATGGTACGTAGCATAATAAGCTTAAAAATTTTCTACAAAAGTCCTTCATGGTTTAATTTCCAAGTTTCAATTCATAAAATTCTTTAGCCTTACTTTCATAATATTGTTTTGATAGATATTGTTTCTTAAAATATCTCTTAAAAATTTTCCAAGTGATTTTACGTTCCTTAATATTCTTTACCCTTTTTGTACCTTGCCACCAAATATCTGCCTTCTCAGTCAGATTATAGATAGCCATTCTTGCTTGAAGTTCAGTTAAATAATTATATATATGGAAGTATTTTTGCATCCCAAAAAGCCAAGCTTATACCTCTTCTCTAGTCTCAATCTCAGTGTTAAACATTGGAGGTTTTATCTTTTTAAATTCTCCCATAATTTCCTCATGATGCTTATGTTTCTTTTTAGTTCTTTGTTCCAGTTTGGCACTGTCCTCACTTGAAATTTCAGTTTCGTTAAAAACAAATTCTGTCATTGATTCAGTCTATTCAAATTTCCTTGACTTCTTCTTGCGCATATCAATTTTAGACTTACTGGAAAGTTGACCTTTATTCTTGTTAGAATTCTGATTACACAATTTGTCTAACATTTTTCCATTAAGTTCTTCTTGTGTCTTTATAATTCATTCATTATCTTATTTAACAGTTTTCAATTCTTCTCTTATACCCTGTACAGATTGAATTAATTATGATTTTCTATTATACCTGCTTTCATTCGAATTAACCCATATATTTCCTTCACCAATATTTCCTTGTTCATGATTTTTTGGTTCATTTTGATGTGACCCTTCTTCAAGTAGAATAGTTACTTTTGTCATCCTTCCTGAAATTCAAAATCTTCTTCCTAGTGGTAAGAATAAATATAACAATAGTTAATTAGTCTTCGTAGTTTATCTCATAAGGCTAAGTGTGCTTCCTAAAGCTCTGATAACATTATGTCGCACAACCAATTTGTTTTTCTTTTTATATACCATAATTTTTATATTCACATTAAATAAGGAACATTACTCAATCATTTAAATCTTGTTATCAAGACAACTCTTATATTTGAAGTTTTTACCATTAGAAGTAACAAGTACAACTATACTTGCATGTCCTACTTCATATTCTTTGTGTTATAAATTGAAACTATGTTACAATTATTTGTCGTAAGATTAAATATTAGGTTTAAATTATTATGTATGCATTTTTTAATAAGAACCTTCGTTGGTCACCCTAATGGAGACCCTTGTCACTATCGGGCTTACCTTAACCTAAGTTGGCAAAATATTTCGATTGACTACTATCAATGCATGTGAAGGTGACTTATTTCAACCATTTTAATATGGAAACTTATGTGTAAAGATTAATCCCTTAATCGTATTATCATTATGTTTGTTATTCAATAGTTAATCATGCTTGGCATCGATTATATGATCTTTAATCATGCTTTGGAAATGAATACAAGGGTGGTTGGAAATTGTTAATTTTTGGTTTGGACTTACCATGTACTCATAAATGATCTTATATCCTTAACCATCTGTGGCAGTGTTTCTGTGTTCCAAGTGTGATTTATTGGAAACAAGAACTGGGAGGGTGAGTCTCGAACATCATGCACAATTATTGATCTTTCACTTCATTGTTTGGTGAACTTCCAGAGGAAGGTAAGGGTTCCTACTATTTCAAGCTAGACAAACCTAAGGTTTCATTTCTCTGTCCTTTATTTTCCTTTGTTGGATGAATTTGGTTCCTATGTCGCATTTTGACTATGCGTACATTCTATCTCAATGTTTCATTTCCTTTACATAACTTACTCTACCATTGGGAGCCTAGGAATAATATTGTTTAGAGTTCTATTTATAAGTTCCATTTTGTAATGGCCCCGCCGTTATGTCAACAAGAATCAAATAACATACAATTTTTTTTTCTTTTAATGTTGTGTTAGTAATTTAAAACATCATAAAAATAACAACATCATCAACACATCATTCACATATATTAACGAAACAATTAATTCTTTGATAATCATTTAGGACACAAGACGACACATCGTCATCATGGACCACGACCGACATGTCGATGTATTAACACATTAATTATTAGCCTCCCAACATCATTGCATTAAACATTTAATGACGATGCATAACGATACAATCTTAAATGTTCAACACATCTCATAAGGACCATTATCAGATAACACCAAGAAAACATAAGATAACATAACGAATCATAGGGATCATAAATATATTCACATCAATCACACAATATACTACCCTCCCAACCTACCTTGAAAGGTTAGGACCTCCAGGACAAATAAGCAGCATTCACGCCCAGGTTCCAATTGATTTTAACCATTTAAGGTCTCAAGGTTGGCGACTGTTTTAAGGAACAAGGAGGTGTCTGCATCCCACTAACACAATCCATCCAAGCAAGTAGCTAATATATGACATCAAAAATCATCCATTTCATCAATCTATCAATCTTATATCATTAACCAAGTGCAAGGGTAACCATCATCATATCAATCATACATCAATATTTAAAGATCATTGTGCGCAAGAGTAATAATTCTCGAATATTCACAAGCCAACTTAATTAATGCGTGAGAGAAACCTAGTTACTAATCATTCATGCCACAACATAAATTACGGCGCAATGTGGTCAACACAATTCGACATTTATTCCATGGCGTGCGAGAAATATAATACCTAAACAATCATTCGTTACAATTAATTTTTCATGGCGCAAGAAGTCTAATGTCTACATCAATCATTAGTTGAAAAATTTAATGGCACAATTAATGTTTCTTAATTCATCATATGACAACATAAGAGAAAGTGCATGGTAAACGACTGTATTCATTTGTTGTGTAAGGAAATCTAATCACATACATAAATCATACATCGCCTTGAGTTGAGGCGCAAGAGTGTCATCAATTAATTCATTGCGCAAATATCTAAGGTCTAACTATCATTCACCACATCATAAATTCATTACATGCAAGTAGTCTAACGTCCATAATCATAAATTACATACAATATAGTGTGCACAAAGAGTCTAAATACATTATCTAGTCCTATATCACATTAAGGAATTGTGCATTATAATTCTAATCAACAATCACTATTTAAATCAACTACTCGAGATGCACAAGATATCTAGCCACATAGATAACTTTGTGCAACATTAATCAGTGCGCATGATCAAATTATCCACTACATCATTCATTGGCATTGCAAAATCATTGCGCTAGGAAACTATCCATTAATTGTGGCATAAAAAATTTAATTGTTATGCTAAACAAATTGTGCAGGGTCAACTAATTCCCACCAACAAAAGTGTCATGCATAAAATGTTTAAGAAAATGGAATAACTAAAAAAGGGTGAAAAGGGGTGGATTGACCATAAGCCACCTAGCATTGAAAATTTGGTAAAGTATAAATTCATATTACCTTAGTTGGAATTCAACCCCATGATCCTAAAATTAGGAATAAATTTGGTCATTGGGCTCAAGCATGTTTAAAATATGTCACATAAACTATATAGTTCTTACCTACCATAATAAATGTGGTACATCCAATTCTTGTTATTTAGTGGAGGACAAACTTTAGTAACATGAAAGCATGCATACCAAGTTAGTCCGGTATAACCAATTTGGTAATTAATTAATAACCATAATTTACTAGCGTGTTATCATGAGCCCAACTATTGCTTGGATTGTCAATCATACATTTTATAAATTTTAGCATCAGTCAACTATAATGTTAGATACAAAATTTCACAATAAATTAGACATTTTACCTGAGATGTAAAGGATAGAACTTACAATCAACTAGAAAATTGTCATATCTAAAAACAAGGTTAAGCGAGGAAACTCAGTGGAGAGTGATTCAGAGAGGCCAAGGCTGAGGGTGAGATTGGCTCAGCAGAGATCACATGGAAATCACTGAGATCTGGAAGGAATTAAAAGCAAGGATAGCATACCCATACTAGGAACTGAGCGAATAGGAGGAAATTTGTTTTGCATGCACAGTTAAAATCGCTGAGTGGAGGTGAGGAAAAAGTTGAGTCTTGAGCCTTAAAAAATTGGTGGTGTGCTTCTGCCAGACTCCGAGCTCTAAGGGACAAGCAAAGTATGAGTAAATGCAAAGATGAAAGGGTATTGTTGAGGAAAAGATATGAAATAATCTTAATCATTTTCAAATCTTCCTTATCTAAGGAAATATATATGGGAATATCACCCTCTGTTTATAGTCCCAAAAGTTGTTTCTCAATCCACAAGTACTAGTTACAAGGGATTGGGCTGATTTTTTTAAAATAGAAGATTATTGTAAAATTCAACATTTTTTATATAATTTTATGAATATAACAAATGAAAAAGTAAATGTGGAGACAAAAGAAAAAATACCAAGTAACATATTAACACAGATGAGAGAGAATAACAATCTCTTATTTCATTCCAAGAAATCAAAAGAACTGTTCACTTTACAAAAATCCCTGAGGGTGTTTGGACCAAATTCAAACTTATATGTCCCCGATGAAACCCATACAAAAGGAATTCTGACAAAAAGTAAAAAAACTGAACTTTAAAAGTTGGATCAGATTGCCACAGATTGTTTCCCACTCGACTCTGCCCAATATCGTTTATCAATCATGAAATTTAATTCATAAACATACAAGCCTACAAAAACTATCAAATATAGATTAACACCTCTAAAAACAAGTGTTTGAATGATGTAATTTATCTTTGAATCTTATTGTCCACAATAGGACCCTGTTGTCATAAAAGAGAATTAGGCTTTTAATGAATTGAAGAATGAATGAAAATTGAACTATCTCAATAAAACTTAATAGAAAACCTTAGTATGTTTTTTTCTTCTATTCTTTTCTTGTTATTCCTCTTCATTTTTCTTTTATGCATCCCAAGTTAGTTGAGGTAGTTCAAATATTTATTTTAGTCAAGTTAGCTAAAACTCAACTAACTTTCAATTTAGGGGAAGAATTAAAACAATAATAATAACGGTCTTTCATAACAAAAATAAACATAACTAGTCAATCAATCAAACACATCCCTCCTTATGGCTATCATCATCATTCTCATAATTTGAAAATTAAATATCAACGATATTTTAAACCATATCCAAAATATCCAAAAACTTCAGCAGTCAACTGTTGTCAACAATTAATAATAAAATGTACTCAAAAACCATATTTTCCACTTTGGGAGGCAATATTCCCTTTGTTGTTGTTGTCTCCCTTTGACCTTCTTGAATTATCCTTAGGCTATGTGGAGCCTTTAGTCTTGATATCACTGATGACATGAGAACAATCATCTGTCAAGTGCATGCGAGATGGAATATATTTGGTTGAATCACTTGAGGGAGAGGAGGGGGCAGAAACAACTTTTCCTTTATCATGCATGTGGTGGGATTCAATTTTGATTCTTTTTCTTGCATGGGAAGACTCTACAGGTGAGTGTGTAGGGGAAATTTGGACATTTGGGTTAACCGATGGAGGGGGAGAAGGTAGAGACAAATTGGGCCAGCCATGCTGTTGGGAGACTACTAGGTGAACAATCTCTTGCCATCTGTCATTCTCAGGGAATTCAGGTTGCAATGAAACATGAGGGGGGACATTCATACCAAGGACATGCTCGGGTTTGAAGGGAGGCCTTTCTGGATTAGTTTGGACTACCCCTTGTCCTATCTAACTGAAAAATCTAGGTTGGAAGAGTTGGTTTAACTCTTGTGGATCTGCATCAAGATGTATCAAGAATCTTGGCCTTCTAGGCCCTCTGTTCCAATTCCCTCTTCCCTTGTTATTTCGGCCATGGCTTCCTCTGCTAAAGAATTTCATCCTTTATGCAGTGTTTATTAGAAACTATCTTATTAAACAAACCATACATGACATCTCTTTAATATGAAACAAAGTTTGGCTCAACAATCACATCAGACCCATGAAATCCAATCCATAAAATTCATTTAATACTTGTCAATGAGCAGGGGATGAATAAGGGTTTTGGGATATCTGAGGGGGTTTTATTGAGTGGAAAAGTAAAAAATTGAAAGGGATTAAGGACATGATTACTGCTCAACAAATCATTAAACAATTAATTGTGTTACAATACAAAATCATATCAACTTTGAACCATCTCTGTTTCATCTTTTAATTGTTGTAATACAGAGTTTCCATTTCATTTTAATTTAATTTTAAGAACATGGCGTGCAAAGTGAATCTGGGATTGTGAGAGGATTCGTAATGAGCGAAAAAAGTGAGAAAATGAAAGGGGATTTAATGGATACTATTCATAAAAAAATTAAATAATCAATGATCATAACTCTGTATTAAAATCAATCTAAAAAACACCAACATTCACTATTTCTCAATTGTATACCAAACTGCTTGTTGTTCCAATAATTAAATGTCCCAGAATTCCTTAATTCATAATAGTCTTTGCAATCATAACTTATAAAAAAACCTTTCCATTCAACAGTCTTGTTTAACAAAACGTTGATCCCTTCTTTCCTTTTTTTTTTTCTTTTAAAAATAATAAAAAAATGCACAACAATATGCTCGACATCTATCCCTGATAATCTATAATGCACCACGATAATAATCCATATCCATTGTTTACTAATAAACAATCAGGCCTAATTAAAATGTACATGGGTCTCTTTTTAAAACATGAATAGACTTCAAAGCATGCCTGATTATACACAACCTTCATCATATCATTCACAAAATATTGAAATAAAACAATAGTCAACTGAAACATAAACCCCGAGCCTTATCTATGTGGGTATAAATTTGTTTTAAAACCATTGGTAATATGTACGATGATCCAATATAATATATGAAGCAAACATAACCAACTACACACAGACATCATGTTTTAAACTGGCCAAAACCCCGATTAGGATTAGCAAAACCACACAAGTGTTTCCATTCACAATCAAGACCACACTGGTGAAAACACAGTGAGAGAAACCACAACGAAAAGAAGACAACTCTCGATTGTATGCAAGCACCTACTTCCATTTTTATTTGTTCAACCAATTTTATCATAGAAGGACCAGCCAGAGACGCGATGAGAGAGCATGTCTCTTATATACTTCCATAACCATTTAATTGAGAAACCAATACTTGACAACCCAAAAGGTGCCCAAAGAGAGAAAATATAGATGGAATTTAATCAGGCTTTGTCAAATCAAATGCACAGAGACAATAAGAGTGCGTTCATATTTTAACAATAACACAGAGAGTTGATGGTATTTCGAGACTTGTATCAACCACAGGAAAAAATACCTTTTAAAAAAGACACAGCAGTGAGCCACACAATCTTACTTATCTCTCCAAGTCCTAGACGGGACCAATGATCAACACCCGAGGAGAGAAAAGACATGCATAGTAAAATAACTTAGTGCACATGGTGTGATTAACACTTACAAAGGAGAGGTGAGGTTTAATTGAACAGTGGAAGTTATAAAAGAAAACACAGAAATATAACATCTCTTTCTAATACTTAAGAGCCAAACAACTTGACAACAACACCAGTGAGGACACACTCCTCCTTTTGACAGAATGCTCAGATACAACTTGTATCAATCCACAACCATATCAGTATGTATTAACGTTAGGGCCAACAAAGACTGTATCTTGGGATACTTTGGTGAAAATATAGTAAGAACGGGCCAACGACCATGACTCGGGGTTTGAAGAAAGAGCACAACAACTATTGGCCATTCCTCTGTGACTGGGTAAGGGTTACCACCATGATTGTAAGGGACCAAATTAACTAACAGTAATAGATAGAACAAAACACTCCATCATCAACGCAGAGCCATATGTACCACCATTTACTTATTATTTCACATAGACCCGTCATAATACTAAACTGATCGAGCAACCATTCAATGCACAACTTAAAATAACCAATTATTTTTCTTGCAATCCCAAAAAATTTACAGTCATCACAGAGAGCCATAACACACATATACACAGTCTAAATTCTCAAGAACACATAGAATCCAAGCATCACTAATGTTGATACTGAGAGGGGGGTGAATCAGTATCAAGTACAATTTAAAACCTTTTTCAACTTATACTTAAACCATTCAACTATATCTAATGAGAAATGAACAATAGTGTAAGAGTTACACCAATACACCACAATAGACCATGCACAATATATGAGAAATAATCAATAGTAATTGTTCAAGGGAAGTAATGACTTCCAAAGGTAACTACGGCTTCCAAATGTAAAGGGAGGGATAAACCTCTAGGAGGAAGATACAATCCTCCAATATCAAGAGAGATTTGAACTCTCCATCCTTGCCCCTTCCTTCCATCCAATAATATATGAGAGATAATAAAACTTTACATTAAATCATCACCATCAACCAATCATCACATAGAACTTGATAATGCTTCCTGAGACTTCTTCATTTTCTGCAATTCTTCAATTCTTGGAGTACTCTGATCCTGTAGATAATATTACTCAATGTATTTTCTGAAACGCCTCCAATTTTCACTCCTTGAATCCTCCCCAAAAAGAGGTTATAGGAAGAAGAATGGTAGACTTTATTCAATTCTAGTCTATTCAGGAGAGTGAACTTGCATAGAATGCCCCGTGATCAATAACTAATGTAGTGACCTCAATTAATTAAGCCTAAAAGTTTCATACAATTAAATATAGAATTTCAAGCTAGAATTTCCTTCAGTGCGTAAATAATTCATTAATCATCATATAAGCATATAATATGTGGCAGAAATTAAATTTGTTTACATCATGAAAATAAATTACATAATCATTACATAACTCAACAAATCCATAAATAAAATACCTAGTCCTAATGCTAAACTCTCGCTTATTTGGTTGTCCTCCTTGTTGCCTTGCCCAACCTACTACTTTTGACGAAACCCTACCCAAACCGACTAACCACCCAGCCAGCTAGGAGCATCCTGTCCGGCTCCCTAGCTCTAGGATACTGTAAGGAATCCTGGCCCCTGTGCCCAAAACCCCCAGCAACCCAATGCCCCCTACAATGGTTCACCTAAACTCCCAAAACTAAACTCCTCAAAACCAGGAAAAAATATCCAACATCCACCTACAGTCCTCTCCTCCCCAATCTTTCATAATGCTCCTTCCTGTATGACTTTTCCCGTCATATCTCTCCCCATTCACCAACTCCCTATCCTCCATTAATTACCTTATCCTCCCCATTATTACCTTATCCCCTTTCCTTTATTATCCTATCCTTTCCTTTAGTATCTTATCCTTTCCTGTCATATGTAAAGTTTCATAATAAATTAAAGTTATTAATCCATTTAATTTATAACCCAAATCATTGAATGTGTTAAGTAATTAATTAATTAATTAATTAATCAATCAATCAACAGTTACAAACAATTAATAAATAAATAAATAAATAATTAATATTATTAATAACTAATCATTATTTAACTAAAACATATTATGACAGTTAATTATCTAATTAATTATACTTAATAAACCCTATGCAACTATTTAACCAGGGTTGTTACATACACCCACCCTTCAAGAAACTTCATCCCGAAGTTAAGGTATCTCATGATACAAAGGAAAAGAAACATGGTTCACACATTCATAACAATTAACCGACATTATTAGTAAGTAAACCAAGAAACTCATTCATACTAGTGTACATGTACAAGAAATGCATGTGTAGCTAGTACATACAAGTCTCATGTATGTACTAATAATCAATAACTATCACCCTTATAGTAATTTATGTATGCATCCAATCCAATCAACAAGACTATTCTTTTATAAAAGACAATAAACCAATCAAATGTTTGCGAAATCCTTTAATTACAATCATCTAGTTCAACAATTTTATTTAGACAACTGTGGTTTATCTACGTAATTATGCATATTCATATATACACATTTTCTTTTTAGAAGGGAAAAACAATAAATTCCACCATTAGACAAATCTCCATACTTTTTCAACTATTTCTACTCATCCTTCCTCCCTAACTTACTTCCATCTTCATTCCTATCCTTCCTCTGCTGGACTATCTTGGAGCGCCAACTATATTGACCTAATCCCAAATAGAACCCGTAAGCAGAAGTGTCACTATCTCGACCAAGCTTCCCCAGTAGGCAACTGACAGTCATCATCACACATCTGGGGGAGCATGAGCTAACACCATCCTCCCATGACTTCAGGTTTCAGAGGATACACGGTGGTAAATGTCTCCACCCCTCCTAATCATAACTAGGGTCCACACCCTAGAATGGAATATATAGTGGCACCATGTTGTTGGGAGTTTTGTCATCGTTTATTTGGTTTTGGGTAGTCTCATCACCTAAAATCCTGCACTGGTCCACATATCATAGCAATGCATCCAAACCAATATCATTTCACATACAAATATTGTTTCTCAGCCAGTGGTCATCCCATCCACTTTCATCATTATTATTCCTTGGCTATTTCAGAGCCCATAACCTGCAGATTAGTCTGTAACACAAACTCATACATTTCTATGCATTATCATCATGTAATTGCATACAATCATCATTTCAATTCAGTATCCGTGTACCAACAACTTAACATCAAAGTTTCCAAGTTAGAAATAGATCTCATAATATCCCATAATTCAATTTCGACACCCATTCATAAAATTATCATTTACCAAATAGATTGCATCATATCGAACATCATTCTAATATAATTTAAACATTCATAAAATTTACATTCTCACAATATGTCGCATCATATACATCATCATCAATAATATTTAAACATTCATAAAATTTACATTCACATAGTAGATCGCATTATATCCATCATCATCAATAACATTTAAACATTCATAAAATTTACATTCACATAGTAGATCGCATTATATCCGTCATCATCAATAACATTTAAACATTCATAAAGGTTCATATGTCTTAAAAGTTTAAGTGTATCATTTAATAGTTTCACTGTGAGTAGAAAATAAAAGTGTAAGCCTCAGGTAATCCTGGTTGTCTACGTCAAAAGGTGGTGTTACATACACCCCACCTCTGAGAAACATATTCTCGAAGTGGTCAAAAAAGTGAGGGATAGTCTCATCATAATGTCTCGACGTCTTCCCAAATAGCAGATACTGGACTATACTTGTCCCATTGAACCTTAACTTGGTCTACCAGACGGTTCCTGAGCTATCAAACTCTACGATCCAATATGCGTAATGGTTCTACCGTGAGGGTTCCCATGTCTGATACCTGCAATTCCTTCCAATTTAGTTTATGTGATTCATCAACAACATAATGACGTAAAACAGATACATGAAAAACATTATGAGTTTTATGCAAGTGGGGTGGCAGTACAAGACGATAGGCAATGAGTCCAATTTTCTCTTGGATTTTGAACGGTCCTATAAATCGAGGTGACAACTTTTTCCCCTTCCTGAACCATATGGTACTCTTGTTAGGCCTGATACGAATGAAAACCTGGTCGCCCATTTCATAACTTTGGTCAGTCCTTTGTGCATCCGCATAACTTTTCTGTCTATCCTGTGCTTCCTTCAGTCTCTGCCTAATTTGAATCACTTGTTCCTCCATCTCTTGAATCAATTCTGGCCCAACTGTTACTCGGTCTTCTAATCTATCCCAACTCAATGGTGTTCTGCATGGCCTTCCTTACAGAGCTTCACAGGGTGGCATTCCGATGGAGCTATGAAAACTATTATTGTACGAAAACTCTACCAAAGGTAGGTACTTTTCTCAATGGGTTTGATTATCCATGACATACATCCTAAGAATGTCTTCCATGACTTGATTTACTCTCTTAGTTTGCCCATCTGTTTCAGGATGATAAGTTGTGCTTAAGTTCCACTGAGTCCCCAATGTTGACTGCAAACTTGTCCAAAACCTAGAAGTGAATCTGGAGTCCCTATCTGAAATGATCTTCTTAGGTATCCCGTGCAAACGGATAACCTCGCTTACAAAAACATGTGCCACATTAGTGACATCATAAGTGTCTCTAACTGGAATAAAATGAGCACTCTTTGTTAACTTATCCACTATCACAAGAATGGAATTGTGTTTATGAGATGTGAGTGGCAACCCCACAACAAAATCCATAGAAATGACTTCCCATTTGGACATAGGAACATCATGTGGTTGTAGGAGGACTGTTGGGTGATGGTGGTCAGCTTTCACTTGTTGACACTCTAGGCATTTGGCGACAAAATGGACTACATCGCACTTCATGCCTACCTAGAAGAAAAGCTTCCTCATGTCTGCGTACATCTTCTTCACACCCAGATGCACACAATAAAGTGCTCCATGGGATTCCTTCAGTATGATGCTTTGAATATCCCCATCTTCAGGGATGTACATCCTTCCTCGATGTCTTAACAGTCCGTCTGATTCTAGACTATATCCTTCATACTTTGGATCTAATTGCCTCCCACTCCAGAGGTTTGAAGTAACCTCTAAATACTAACTGTCTCCTTGGAGTTGCATCAACACATGTTCCCTCAAATTGACTTTTAAGGGTACCAAGGAGAAGACATGTGGTCTCCTACACAAGGCATATGTGACTACATTTTCCTTTCCCTTGATGTATGAAATACCAAAATCGTACTCACTCATAAACTCACTCCATCGCCTTTGCCTAGAATTTAGATCCCTTTGAGTGAAGAGATGTTTTAAACTTTGATGGTCTGTTTTGAGCTCAAAGTTTTGCCCCACAAGATAGTATCTCCAAAGTTTCAGAGCTAGCATTACAGCTGCCAACTCTAAATCATGAGTGGCGTAAATCTCTTTGTATTTCTTCAACTTCCTTGATGCATAAGCTATCATTCCTCCATCCTACATTAGCACGGCCCCCAACCCTTGCTTCGAGGCATCCATGTAGAATGTGAAGTCCTTTTCCATATATGACACTCGTAGAATTGGTGCACTAGTTAGTAACCTCTTAAGCTCGATGAATGCACTATCACATTCTTCTGTCCATTCATACTTGACCCCCTTGAGCTGTAAAGTGGTGATGGGTTTTGCTATTCTTGAGGATCCTTCCAAAAATCTCCGATAATACCCTGCTAGCCCCATGAAGCTTCTCACCTCATGGGCACTTTTCGGCACTGTCCACTCCATAATGGCCTTTACCTTTTCACAAAGATTCCTTCACCAGAAATGATATGACCTAAATAGTGAATTTCTTTCTAGAAGAAGGAGCACTTTGACAACTTCCCATACAATTTGTTCTCCCTAAGGTAGGACAACACCACTCGCAAGTGTTCCTCATGTTCTCTTTCATTCTTGGAATAGATGATGATGTCATCTATAAAGACTTGTACAAAACAGTCTAAGTACTTATGGAATACGTCGTTCATGAGGCTCATGAATACTTCTGGCGCATTGGTCAATCTGAAAGGTAATACGACAAACTTATAATGTCCAAAACGAGTTCGAAAGGCATTTTTTGGGATATCACCTTCCTTAATCCTTAACTGATGATACCTTGATCACAAATCGATCTTTGAGAATACCGCTGCTCCTTTCATCTGATCAAAAAGGTCATCTATTCGCGGAATTGGGTACCTATTTTTCACTGTAGCACAATTCAAGTCCCTGTAGTCAATACACAGTCGTAAGGATCCATCCTTCTTCTTTACAAAAATTACTAGTGCACCCCATGGTGAGATACTGGGCCTTATTATCCCTAAGTCCAGTAACTCTTTCAACTGCATTTGCAATTCACGAAGTTTCGGCGCTTTCATCTGATACGAAGTCTTGGAAATTGGTTTTGCACTAGGTTTTAGCTCAATAGTAAAATCAAGCTCCCTCTCAGGAGGTAACCCTGGTAACTCGTTCGGAAAAACATCCTTAAATTTTGAAAATATCGGGTACTGATCCAATGAGGGCCCCTTCCTTTCACTCACTGTTTCCACTACATATAGTTGACACCCTTGCCTGAAGCATCGCTTAACCTTCATAGTTGAGATAAAGCATAATGACACCTTTCTCTATACACTGTGGATCTCTACTAGCCTTCCTTTGTCGTCGAGACAAAGCACCCTTTTTTCAAAACAATCTACCAAAGATCGATGAGCTTCTAACCAATCCATCCCAATGATTAGGTTGTATGCCCCAAGATCAGTAAGGTATACCTTCATCCTGGTAGTACACACTCCCAGTTCTACTATACAATTATAAACGCTAGGTCCTACCGCTTTTTTTTCCCTCGAATCCATCTCAACTTGTTTAAATTCATCATGTTCGTAGGCTTCCAACCCACTCTATTCTAATGGATATGGTGAAATGAAACTATCTGTCGCACCAGAATCAAATAAAATCTTAACATTGATATGATTTAGCGTACCTGATGACTCCACCACCGTGGATTGATGTTGGAACTGACGATTATTAACCTCTGCATAAATTTGGTGGCTACTACTTGCTCTTCCCATCGGGGCCTTTCCTTCTCTATGCACAAATCTTGATTGTAACTATAGGAAGTCATGCTGGTAATGGGGTCCTCCACATCCCCAACAGGAAACACGAGATTGAATCTGCACACTATTCTGTGACTGTCTCTGAAACGAGTTCCTTCCCCTGGAACCCCTGCTCCTACTAGTTTCTCCCTGGGATGGTTGTGGACCTGCCTATGTCGTTGGTGATGAATGAGATGCTGCACTCACTGCCATTGAAATCCTTGTGGCTACTATCCTTGGTGCAACTATGTTACCATATGGAGGTGGATTTGAGCCCCCTCCCCTAGGAAATGTCCTAGGGGCCTTCCCCACGAATCTAGGATGATGCGGAAAGGAAGGTCTCATACCTCCAATTAAGTTCATGTGTTCCTCCGCATAACGCGCATTTTCCACAGCTTCTGCTACTGAATATGGTTTCCACATCAGTACCATATCCCTTATCTTAGGGTTCAACCCATAGACAAAGTGTTTTGCCTGTCGTTGGTCATTATCCATATATGAAACATACTTTACCAATTCCATAAACCTAATCTCATATTCCTCTATTGTTCTATTTCCTTGTACTAAGGCATGAAATTCTCCTACTTGTTGTTCCTCATAGTAAGCTAGCAGATATTTCCTTCAGAACCTCTCCTCGAAAAGTTACCAAGATACTGTATCCAGGGTAAGATTCAGTTGTCTTTCCAGGTTTCCCCACAAGTTTAAGGCATTGTCTCTTAACTGAAAAAACGATATTTTCTCCTTTGAGGTGGACGCATAGTCCCTTAAGGCAAAACACCTTGTCATGTCTTTCAACCATGCTTCCGCACGTTCACTGGCCCGACCCCTGGAAAACTCCAAAAGTTTGATATTATGCAATTATTGAGTGATGTCTTCGGGTGGAGGTCCTCCCCTTGAAATCCTTGATGCTTCTGGATTACCCGTTCTAGATGGTGGGTGTTCCACTTCGATCCCTGCCGGTTGTCGCCCCTTTAAAGTCTCATTTATGGCCTCCAAAGGGCGCAGTATGAGAGCTAGTTCGGGCGATGGTGGCAGCGTTGCTAGCAGTGTTGGCAGTGCCTGCAACGATGCTCCTCTGCCTCGATTCCCTCGAGTCCTAACCATCCTGTATGATTTAACCTGCATCAACCAAAGTTGTCAAGGTGAATTCAAGGTCATTTCTCATTGCGCAACTTAACTAGAAAACAAGGTTAGGCGTAAGTTTCTTTTTACTTGTCTGTAAACAGACGTTACTCTCTTTAGGGGAGTGGCTAGGTTAGGGATAAAGCGTCTAAGTTTGATTTCTTCGCCTAAGAAAACTATTGACTCCCTCGCCTCGTAGCTATGCTAGCTTTGCGCCATACTCGCCAGTTTCTCTAACTTACCTACCTAGTGCGCATGAAACCCCCTCCTGCTTATATTGTTCTAAGTCCTTATACTTCGCGTTTATAACTAACTAAGGTGACTTCCAACTTAATGTTGATTAATTACTAAAAACTAATAATCTAGACTAAACTTAATCAACAAAGCCTAAGTTTTGGTCGCCTTAATCAATGCATTTAGTAAATCCATAAATTTTAATATTATCATTGGTATCCTACTTAAGTACCTAACTAATCACTTAGTTAATCCCTAGTTTAATTAACCAATTAAATTGATTAATCTTCCTAATTATTCACATTAATTAGTTGATTAGTTATCACTTGTATATATATTCATATTTAAATATTATTGTTATTAAATAATTAATATTTAACCTAAATTAAACATTAATAATTTAAACCTTAATTAAAGATAATAACAATATCTTTAATAAAATATTTTTTTTTTATTTTTATAAAAATAATAAAAATAAAAGTTAACTAAAATAATAATAATAATAAAATAGAATAAATAATTACATTACAATTAAAATAAAAAAAAATAAAGAAAAATTAAAATAATTAATTAATAAAAATAATTAATAATAAAGAAAAAAAAATAATAAAAAAAAAAATCTAGTGTCAGGCAGTGGGTCCTTGCATGAGGCCCACGTGCCCCCTCTCCTCTGTTCTTATCCCCTAACCCTAATTTTCTCATCCTTATCTCTTCGAACCGTACCCTCTCCTCCTTTTCATTTCGTTTTTTTTTTTCTCAAACGCTCTAGGTGAAGGGTGAGGCTAGCCATGGCTATCTCTCCACTCAGTCGACCCTCATGTTCATGGTTTCAAGGTCTGGAGGGCGCGTCGTGTATAGTGGTGCGTTCCTCCATTCCTTTGTGGGTTGTTCCTCCATGTATTGGCACGTGTGTTGAGCTTGGTATTTTCTATTGGGTGTTTTATTTACTGTTAAATCTGTGGCTGCCATTGCTTTTCATCTTCTTGAATTAATTTTGTTTAAATTTGTTTTTTAGGCGCATGTTAGTGGCTGTGAATCCAACCCACGAATTGCAAGGCAGCAGGCCAGAGCAGGGATGGATTTGGCGTTGATTTCTAATGCTTATGCATTGTGTGGTACGGCTGGTTGTCACCCCTTTTGCACCACAACCAGCTGCATGCCTATAGGCTCCCTATGCACCCCTTGTGGGATCCCTTGTGGCTTTTCCTTGGTCTTGGCTTCAGCGCTGAGCTTGGTATTATGTGTGTTGTTTTTTTTTTTGCGGTTGGCTTTGACTTGTGTGGCGAGTTTGTACTTGTCCTCATGTGATACGCATGAGAATTCCTATACAGTGCAAGTCCTTTCAGACTCCATCCCTCATTTCCCATCTGTCGTTAATAATCTCCCAGAGTAATCATCAATGGCCAAAAACATCAAATATTTGGTATTGGTGGTAGCTATTAGTTTTATGATTTAGTAGGTTCTCGCTTGTTCTTTTTGCCACATGACTGTCTTCTTTGCGGTTAGCTTTCATTTCTTGAAGATTTTGACCCTTTGGATCGAGCTTTACAACATGTAAATAAAACTTGTCCTTCCTTTAAAGTCGAGGTGAGAAAACTTTAAAGGGCGGTGCGACAGTGAATTTATTTGCAGTTATCAGGAGTTCTTTGGATTTTTAATTCGTCTTTTGGAGGTCATGATGAAGCAAGAGAAACAAATATTTTGAGGTCAAATGAAGTCAAAATTGGCTGAAGGGAATTCTAAACCTAGGAACCATGTGTACAATGGCACATTTGTATAGCATTTGCGCTTGTGCGCTAGGTTTTGACTTATGTGTTTTTTTTTTTTATATAATTTTTATTTTAGTCTTATATTGTTGTAGCATGTGGTCTCGTGGTCTTCTCAGGCATGGAGCGCTGCCATTTTTGTTGGTGTTTCCTTCTTCGCACTCGACTGGTTCTTCAAAGGATCCAACCCCCTACCTTCCATCTCCACTTCCAAGAGTAATGAGAATAATAATTATGACCAAGACAAACCCCAACCCAGCTCTTGATTTCTTATCATTCTAAATTGCGTGTATGTACAGGTCAGTTCAAATTTACTTTATTGCTCTATTTTTCATTGTTTTCCGATGCAAAAGTCAAATTTGGGGATAGATGGAGTAGAGTCATATGTGTGCATGTGGGGTTTAATGGGTTTGCTTGTAACAAAAAATTTCTTTTACCTTGACTGAAATGTCAACCCTTTGAGAGTTGGTCCTGAAGGCCTTACTTGGTGCAGACTGAAAGGTTTTCATGATCATTTCCATCTCCATATTGGAATAATTGCATATAAATAACTAAAATCCCAAGGAAAACTTGTCAAGATTTATCCTTAGCGCAACACAAATATTTGAGCGCTCACTTGCACTGACGTGTTGTGCAGACTCAATGCTCCCCCTTCCTTGTCGCTTGGTGTTGGTGCTCAGGCATTTGCTTGTATGTTGTTGTTGTATATTTGCAATGCTTAGCTCTCGGTTGATGTCGATATGACTTGGAGATTGGGCTTTCATCCCAAAAACTTTTAATATACTTCTTTTTATGCCATGTTGGCATGGTATTAATGCTCTTAGATATATGTGATCCTGATAGAGTTCATTTCCAACCTGTTCACGGTGATTAAAGTCCCCACCCTACCCGAGAAATTGCCCGCTATGGGATATGCATCTAGCACAGGATTTTTACTCTATGCCTTCGTTAGACATATTCTAGCTCATTATTTATATAAAAAAAATTAAGTGAGTTTCTTTTATATTCTAGGAACTGACAATAAATTTGTTTACAGGTGCTTGGCTGGGTTATTTTGCAGGTTTGTTTTGGTTGATGCATAGTGCAAGGGTCAAGACATGGAATCTTTCATGTGACTTGCGCTTAACTTTAGCGTTGGATTTGGTGTTGAGTTGTGTGTTGTGTTAGGTGCTTGGCTCAACATTTGGATTGAATGCTTGACACTAGGGATTTCTTATTTACTTTTCTTATTTGGAAGGTCTGGGTTCCATTCCCATCGACCACCATATCCTAGGGTTTTCCTCTTTTTTTATAAATATATATATATATATATTACTTACTGTATAATACTAATTTTATTTTATAAAAGTAAGTAAATAGAAAAAAAATTAAGTAGGTATGTAAATAAATAAATAAAAACAACAATTTGTTTTTGAAAAGCTCATCTATCTTTTATGAGGTTTATTACAGGTTTTTTTCTTATAGGTTCACAGGTGAACAGGTATTGGTTCTAAAAACATAATTGTAGGTAGGCCCTTAAGGCTCCAGTGCTTCAAACCGAATCTCTGATACCATGTGTAGTGACCTCAATTAATTAATCCTAAAAATTTCATACAATTAAACATAGAATTTCAAGCTAGAATTTCCTTCAGTGCGTAAATAATTCATTAATCATCATATAAGCATATAATATTTGGCAGAAATTAAATTTGGTTACATCATGGAAATAAATTACATAATCATTACATAACTTAGAAAATCCATAAATAAAATACCCCTTCCTGATGCTAAACTCTTGCTTATCTAGTTGTCCTCCCTGCTGCCTTGCCCAACCTGTTGTTTTGACGAAACCCTGCCCAAACGAACTAACCACCCAGCCAGCTAGGAGAATCTTGTCCAGTTGCCTAGCTCCAGGATACCGTAAGGAATCCTGCCCCTCATGCCCAAAACCCCCAGCAACCCGGTGCCCACTGTAATGGTTCACCTAAACTCCCAAAACCAAACTCCTCAAAACCAGGAAAAAATATCCAACAACCACCTACAGTCCTCTCCTCCCCAATCTTTCATAATGCTCCTTCCCATAGGACTCTTCCTGTCATATCTTCCCCCATTAACCAACTCCCTATCCTCCATTAATTACCTTATCCTCCCCATTATTACCTTATCCCCTTTCCTTTATTATCTTATCCTATCCTTTCATACATAAAGTTTCATAATAAATTAAAGTTATTAAGCCATTGAATTTATAACCCAAATCATTGAATGTGTTAAGTAATCAATCAATTAATTAATTAATCAATCAATAGTTATAAACAATTAATTAATAAATAAATAATATTATTAATAACTAATCATTGTTTAACTAAAACATATTATGACAGTTAATTATCTAATTAATTATACTTAATAAACCCTATGCAACTATTTAACCAGGGTTGTTGCAATTAACATCCAATTCTGAAACTCTCACACAAGAAACTAAAGCCCTTACTATTTACAATGAAAGTTTTCCCACTTCATTTGGATTTTCAATGAAGAAGTTACGATTGTTTTACCCAGAACACCTGTTTATTGACTAGCTTCAAGATTGGTCACAAACCCTATATTCCATAGAGTGTATCTCCATAATTATAGCGAATCAAGAGATGAAATTTTTACCAGAGGTACCTTGATATGTATTATCAATACCATAGCGATTTCACCATCTGAATCATTCTAGAAAACAATTTATAGCAAAAATGGTAAGATGACCTGAAAATAACATGCCTTAGAACACATCACCAAAAGACTTCATCCTCCCTTGAAATCCGACCTTATTTTCTTCTTATTACCTCTGAAATTCGACTTGTATCAAATGAATGT
>CBVK0103409092.1:0-11538 GCA_900067695.1 Picea abies | reverse complement strand
ACCGCTCTTCCGATCTCACTGAGCCCGTATTTCAACTTTACAATAAAACTGAGGATTACCAATCATGCAAATAAAATTTTGAAAGGGTCGGCTAGGTAACCTTTGTGGAAAAGTTCAGGGGCCACTACGATGGAATGTCTCACTCATTTTCTCATAGCTACGATGGGGAAAATGTTCATCTTGGGGAAATAAATTTGAAGGTGAACAAGGCCACTACAACAGAGGCTACTGGCCTATCTTCTGCAAGAGAAAAATATTTTAAGGGTGTGGTCATTGATAAAACACTTTGCCTGAAGTTTTTGAATTTAGAACACTTGAATTATCATTGGACGAAAGGAATTTCTCGCAGCTGGATCAAACATGAGTATTGGAATTTTCTCATTAGCTTGCATAGGTTCTTGACTTGCGAGGGGAGGTATGATGTTACTTTTTTGTATCATTTAAGGTTACTTCTGCATTTTGAGGGTGGGCTACAAATTCATTTTCCATTCTTTCTAAGGATGAGTTTGAGTAAAATGGACAGAGGGGTTAATTTTTCCTATAAGAAACATGAAACAATCATATACCATCATGGTTCAATGAAATTACTGGTTGTACATGAGTTGAGGAACAGGGTCAGTAGCTGGAAGAAAATTCTTACCCATTATTTTTCCCAAGAAGATGTTTCCAAGTCTATGGGAAAGGATGGAACAAGAGAGTGTAGAAAAGAATATGGTAAGAAGGTTGGGAACAATAAAAGTAAGAGGAATAAGCCAAGTAGTGGGGTAGACAATGTTGGCCCTAATTCTCCTAAGTCTGTTAATAAATTGGATAAAGGTAAAATAGTAAAGTCAGGGAAAAATATTGAACTGAGGGTTAAATGAAAAACAAGAATCAAAGAACCATGTACAGAACTGTCTACTAAAATCAAGACAAAGAACAATGAAAAGAAGAAGAAAAAGATGTTTGACAATGATACAGGGGAAGTTGTAGACAATATTTAGAAAGAAGATGTTGGGTTACATCAGGAGAAGAATGCAGAATTTGAGAAAACACATGAGTTGAGGTTTAAGGATAAGAAAAGGTCCAGGACTCTTGAGAATATTAGTATGATACAATCCCCCATAAGCAAAGAAAAAATATAAAAGGAAAAGCAGGGTTTAGTACATGCACGAGAGTCTATGGTAAAACAGATGAAAAATAAGAAATGATGATTGTTTGAAGAATAAATTACAACTCCTATCAGTCAAATCAATGGAGCATCAGGGTCAACATGTCAAACCACTAGAGGCATTGTGAAGCAAATGGTAACTCCTTATATACCCTCTTTGCCAAAAGAACTAGTTGATATTCCAGATTCACCAGAAGTAGGAGGTGGGTACATTGAGACAATCAATGAAACATAGGAATTGGTGACAGAGACTTTTAAAGATTTGTTGGTTGAATGTCGCACTAGAAGGGAGGATAAAGAGAAGGAAGAACCTGAACCCTCTAGTATTTTGACTAAACAACAAATCATGATCAATATTAAACAACACAAAAACAAAAATGAAGAATTGAAGCAAGAGGTTGTGGAGTATCAAGTTCTGGATAGACATATCAAGAAAGAGAATACACATTTTAAAGAGCATAATCGGAGGTTATAGGATGAAAAGGAAGAGGCCTCTGCTAAACTTAATAATTTTTTGCGTTTGATACAATACACAAGAGTAATAAAAAAGGAGCTTAAGGATGAAGCTTCAGGTTTCAACATTTTAAAACCAAACAAATAATGTTTATTCATGATAGAGATAGTATCAGTTTTGAGATTTTGGAGATCCAGTTTTGATAATTTTGCATGAGGACATGCAATAACTTGGGCCTGGGGGAATGTTGGGTCTCTTTTTTGATATCCCCAGTTACCCTATTTTTGTCTTTCATATTGATCAATTTTTCCATAGATATATGACTAATCCACTTATTATCCTCATTGTTACATCCCTTAGATAATTCTACAAGTACATGAGATAATAAACATTTAGTCATCATTTTTGTGGTTTATTAATAGTTAGAATTAGATAATTATATCCTCTAAGTTCTTTAATTACCTTGTTGTTATTATCTCAATTCAAATAGACTTTTAGGACATATTTCCTAGTCATTCATTACGTGTGTGCATCTGGTACCTACGGTCATCCGATTCGAGTGTTTATTCGCATGCACTCATCCAATACCATTGTTGATTCTCCTGCGCTCATCTGGTACTAGTTTTTATTCTCCTACACTCATCCGGTACCAATGTTTATTTTTCACCTATGCTCATCTAGTATCTGTTTCCGCATCTGTAGATTCAAGTAACTGAATGGGTCATCTTTGATGGGTCCAAGGAAGCATTTTGTTAGCGAAATCTTCTATTTTGAGTTCCCCAATATGCTTCATCCTTGTGCACTTCATGTCGTGAGGATGAAGTCACTTCCATGTAAAATGATTTATTAACCAATTAAATATTAGCACAGTTATTCGATGTTATCTCCAGTAATGTATGTATCAGTTGTTTCTCTTTAAAGAAGGTCTATAGGTGGTTGAAGGGAGAAGAATTTTTATGCTGCAGATCTGATTTCTAAACAGACTCCTTTTGTAAACTTACTTGTTAAAGAATTAATATGAAGTTGAATTCATCGATTCCAAGTGTTCTGTAAAGTTTATTGTTATGCGATTTTTCTTGAAGCTTCTTTGTTGGTATGGAAAGGGCCCATCGGTCCGACTTGGAAAGATTACTATAATTGCAATGTGGATCTAATTTATGTAAGTGTGTGTGTGACATGATTCTGTACATAGCAATTGATTATCTTATACTTGGTATAATTGGATTTATGTTTTGATTTAGTATAAATGTTTGATGTGAGTAAGTTGTGAGTTACAATATAACATAAGTGTGGATTCATCAAAAGTTGTGAACAATAATATAGTGGTAGCTTTATAATCATTTATGATTTATGTGTGTGAACATTTTTGGTTTCTGTGTGTGATCATTTATTTCTGAATTGTGTTCTTTTAATCTCATATTTTGTCTTGTAATGTGTGGAAGTACATGATTAGTTTGAGATTCCATCCTTCACATTACATGAGACAACAAATAGAAAATCTTATTAAAACCTTTGTTTCTTTCATAGAAATAAAGTAAATTTTCATAATTGCGAGGTTGCATTGAATTTCCTTTCTAATTTGAAGAGCGTGTATAACTAGATAGCTTGTAAGTTGATATTGAAGTGAGTGACTACATGAGTAAGATCAGAATCCAAATTTCACCTTCAAAATCCAATAAATGGACAATATTATTTCCTATAAGAGAGTCTTTGGAGTACATATTAGTTAGATTCTTTTCTTTGAATTATCTTCTTTAATTGTTTTTGCAAAGTGTGAAAAAACATAGATTAAGTTATAAAATTGAGTGTGCATTTTGAAAGTGTTCTTGATTTTCACTATACTCATTAGACATAGATACATCACCTATTGTCACCACATATAGTGTATCAAATCTATTGATTATGAATCTTTGTTCGTGCTCTTTTCGTCACATGGGCGCGATGCGCTTTTGAATTTTTTAGCCAATTTTGTATAGTTTTGGCCCTTTTTGTGCTGTGGAGTTAATCCTTGTGCCATGAATGACTGTTTTTCTGTGCTGACGATGCGGAGTTCTTGTCGCCCTGTGCGGATGAAATTTCAGTGATAACAATCTTGGTTGACATATTAATGATTGGCAATATATTCTACATATAATTGCACCAACACATGTTGTGTCATGCTATACCATGCCTTCACTTGCCATGTCTTCCTTCACTTACCATGTCGTGCCATGTAATGCCTTGACTAAATGAACAAGTTTAATACATAAATTAACATGTTTAATATGTAAATAATACTTGTACTAAATGAACAAGTTTAATACGTAAAAATTACAATCAAAGGATTTATTAGGCATGTAATTGTACAACTTGTTATCCCATATATCTTATATAAAAATACTTTCATGAGAATTTCAATGTCCTAACATAAGCTCTCATTATTCATATAGGTATCATATATTTGTCAAACATGGATTATCATAAGTAATAGGATTTACCTAGACCTACACCTACAACTAGACCTAGAACTAGACCTAGAGCTAGACCTTGCCTTGCCTTGCAATGCCATGCCATGCTTAGCCTTGTCATGTCTCTCCTTTGATTTCCTTTCCTTTTCTTGATTTTCCTTTCCTTTTCTTTTCGATATGTTGCTTGGTTTGGATTTTATTCCCGCAGACCAAATTTTCCACATGTCCTTAAATGGTTTGCGGAGGCAAGTTGCAACTCGCAATAAAACTCAAACTGAGACTCAGATGGATGAACTATCAGTTTCATTGGATCCAAAGCATTGGGTTTCATCTAGTGGGGCCCCTTTGGTGGCATTCCTTCCATCGAAAAACCATTTGTTGGAGTATCTCTGGAACTAGGGTTTTTCTTAATGAGGCATAGTGCAATTTCTCAAGAGGAGGTCGATTTTCAAGAACATTGTGTCGAGAATTTGTGGGTAGTGTAGTCATGTGGGCCTTGGCCAAATTTACTTTCGGGAGCTTACAGAACTTCCTTATTTAACTTGGTTTCTATTTTATGCCCCAAGACCAAATTGGCCACATGTCCGTAAATGGCTTGGGGAGGCGAGTTGCAACTTGCAATAAAACTCAAACCGGTACTCCGATGGATGAAATGTCAATTGCATTGGATATGTATCATCGGGTTTCATCTATTGGGCCCCCTCCACTATCATTCTTTCACTAAAAAACCATTTTTTGGAGTATCTCTGGCACTAGGTTTTTTCTCAATGAGGCATAGTGCAATTTATGAAGAGGAGGTTGACTTTCAAGAACAGGGTGTTGGGAATTTTTTGGTAGTGTAGTCACATGGGCCTTGTCCAAACAAACTGGTAGGATATTATGGAACTTCATTATGTTTCTCATTTTGTATTTTATGCCCCCAGACCAAATTGACCACATGTCCCTAAATGGCTTGATGATGTGTGTTAGAACTCACGATAAAACTCAAGCTTGGACTCAGAGAGATGAATTTTCAATTTCATTAGATCCAGAGCACCGAGTTTCAACTATTGGGGCCCCTCCACTCTCACTCCATCCACTAAAATATGTTTTTTCCACTAAAATATGTTTTTTTGGATTATCTCTCGCACTAGGGTTTTGCTCAGTGAGGAATAGTTCAATTTCTGAAGAGGAGGTCGATTTTAAAGAACACTGTGTCGAGAATTTTTGGGCAGTGTAGTCAAGTGTGATTGAAAAGAAAAACTTACGAGAGCTTATGGAACTCCATTATGCCGCTCGATTTGGATTTTATTCCCCCAAACCAAATTGGCCCCATGTCCCTAAATGGCTTGAGGAGGTGAGTAGCAACTCGCGATAAAACTCAAACTAGGACTCGGATGGATGAATTGTCAGTTTCATTATATCCAAAGCACTGGGTTTCAACTAGTGGGGCACCTTTGATGTCATTCCATCCATCGGAAATCCATTTTTTAAAGTATCTCTGGCACTAGGGTTTTTTTTGAATGAGGCATAGTGCAATTTCTGAAGAGGAGGTCGATTTTCAAGAACACTATGTTGGGAATTTCTTGGTAGTGTAGTTGTGTGGGAATGGGGAAAAATAGACTTGTGGGAGATTACAAAACTCTATTATGCTTCTCAATTTGGATTTTATGCACCCGGACCAAATTAGCCACATGCCCCTAAATGACTTGAGGAGGAGATTTGCAACTTGCGATAAAACTCAAACCGAGACTTGGATTGACAAACCGTCAGTTGCATTAAATCCATAGAACCAATTTTCATCTAGTGGGGCACCTACGCTATCATTCCTTCCACTATAAAACTGTTTGTTGGAGTATCTTCAACAATAGGGTTTTGCTCAATGAGGCATGGTGCAATTTCTGAAGAGGAGGTCAATTTTCAAGAACATTGTGTCTATCATTTGTGGATAGTGTAATCACGTGGGCCTTGGTCAAAAATACTTGTGGGAGCTTATGAAAGTCCAATATTCTGCTCGATTTGGATTTTATACCTCCAAAACAAATTGGCCACATGTCCCTAAATGACATGGGAAGGCATGGTAAATCAAGGAATGGGAAGGCATGGCAAGGCAAGGAATGGGAAGGCATGGATAGGCATGGCAAGGAAAGGCAAGGAAATTCATGGCATGGGAATGAAAGGCATGACAATTCAGGGAATGGGAAGGCATGGAAAGTCAAGACAAGGAATTAGAAGGCATGGGAAGGCAAGGGATGGCATGGAATGGCAAGGAAAGGAAAGGAAAGGAAAGGAAAGGCAAGTCATGGAAAGGAAAGGCAAGGCAAGATAAGGAATTGGAAGGCATGGGAGGGCAAGGGATGGCATGGAATGGCAAGGAAAGGAAAGGAAAGGCAAGGCAAGGCATGGAATGGCAAGGCATGGAAAGGAAAGGCAAGGCATGGGAAGGCATGAAAGGGAAAGGAATGGCATGGAATGGTATGGCAAGGCAAGGCATGGCATGGGAAGGTAAGGCATGGCATGGGAAGTAAAAGCAAGGCATAGGAAGGCATGGAAAGACAAGGCATGGGAATACATAGAAAGGTAAGGCATGGAAAGGAAAGGCATGGTAAGACAAGGCATGGCAAGGAATCTTAAGGAAAGACAAGGTATGGCAAGGCAAGCCATGGCATGTAATGGTAAGGAAAGACATGAAAAGGAAAGGAAAGGCATGGGAAGGAATGGAAATGCAAGGAAAGGAAAGGAAAGGCAGGGCATGGCATGACATGGTAAGGAAAGGAAAGGCAAGGCATGGGAAGGTAAGGAAAGGCATGGGAAGGCATGTCATGCAAGTGAAAGCAAGTGAAGGCATGGGAAGGAAAGGCAAGGCAAGGCAAGGCAAGGCATGGGAAGGCATGGCAAGGAAAGATATGGGAAGGCATGGAAAGGCAAGGCATGGGAAGGAAAGGCAAGGAAATGAAAGGCATGGGAAGGCATATCAAGGCATGCAAATGCAAGGCAAGGAATAGAAAGGCAAGGAAAGGGAAGGAAAAGAAAGTTAAGGCATGGAAATGCATGAAAAGGAAAGGCAAGGCATGGAAAGTAAAGGCAAGGCATGGCAAGGCAAGGCATGGGAAGGCATTTCTATGAAAGGAAAGGAAAGGCAAGTGAAGGCATGGAAAAGAAATTCATTGCATGGAAAGCCAAGGCATGGCATGTCAAGTGAAGGAAAGTGAAGGAAAGGCAAGGCATGCCAAGGGGAGGCATGGAAATGCAAGGAATAGGAAATCATTGAAAGGAAAGGTATGGAAAGTAAAGGCCATGCAAGGCATGGAAACTGAATTCAAGTGAGGGAAAGTGAATAAAAGGCAAGGCAAGACAAGGCATGTCCTGGGAAGGAATGGAAAGGCAATGCATGGGAAGGAAAGGAAAGGCATGGGAAGGCAAGGCATGGAAATGAAAGGCAAGGAAAGTGAAGGCATGGAAAGGCAAGGCATGGCATGCAATGGTAAGGAAAGGAAATACATGGTAAGGAAATTCAATGCATGGAAAAGAAAGTGAAGGCAGGTGAAGTCATGGAAAGGAAAGGCATGGCAAGGAAAGGCATGGCATGGCAAGGTATGGCATGGCATGGAAAGGTATGGCATGTCAAGTGAAGGCAAGGAAAGGAAAGGAAAGGCAGGTGAAGGCATGGAAAGGCATGGCATGGCATGGAAATTGAAGGAAAGTGAAGGAAAGGAAAGGAAAGGAAAGAAATGGCATGGGAACACATGGAAAGGCAAGGCATGGAAAGTGAAGGAAAGGAAAGGAAAGGCAAGGTATAGCATGGGAAGGAATGGAAAGGAAAGGCATGGGAAGGAAAGGCATAGAAAGTGAAGGCATGGCAAGGTAAGTCATGGTATGGCATGGGAATGCAAGGAAATTACAGGCATGGTAAGGCAAGGGAAGGCAAGGAAAGTGAAGGCAAGTGAAGAAAAAGAAGGTGAAGGCATGGCAAGGTAAGGCAAGGTATGGTAAGGTATGACATGGCATGGCAAGGTATGTCATGGAAAGAGAAGGAAAGGAAAGGAAAGACAAGTGAATTCAAGGAAATGAAAGTGAACGCATGAAAAGGAAAGGAAAGGAAAGGAAAGTCATGGCATGGAAAGGTATATTTTAACAATAGTCAAAATATTTTACATACCAAAATATTTTAAGGAAAGGTGTATTTTAACAACATTCCAAATATTTTAACAATAGTAAAAATGAAGGCAAGGAAATGCATGGAATGGTAATGCAAGGAAAGGAAAGGCAAGGAAAGTCAAGTGAAGGAAAGGCAAGGAAAGTGAAGGAAAGGAAAGGAAATTGAAGGAATGGAAAGGAAAGTGAAGGCACAGCAAGGCAAGGCAAGGCAAGGCATGGCATGGAAAGGTATATTTTAATAGCAGTCAAAATATTTTATATACCAAAATATTTTAAGACAAGGTATATTTTAACAGTATTCCAAATATTTTAACAGTAGTCAAAATGAAGCCAAAATTATTCCTTTTACATACCTATGGTAATTCAAGTAGACCATCAGGATCACTTCTAATATTGACGATATCCATTAACTTCCCATCTTCATAGCAAGGAAAGAAGTATCATACCTTTGATGAGTTATTTCTTGGCATTGTTTGTAGTTGGAGGATTTTAACAATAACCAAGTTTGTAAAGTGGTATACAAAATGACCTAGTTTATAATGTTTAAATACATAACCACCTTTATTTCATGTTCTCTCATCCTATGTCAGATATTCTCCTTTAATAACCATCGACTCAATCGGAAATTCAATGCCTATAGATTCTATTACTTATTCCATGAGGTTCTTCTTTCCCTATAAGCATCATGTCATTCAATAATGAGTGCCTCATTCATTATCTCTTGGGGAAACCACTACATATATGTGCTCTGCAAAAAATGGAGTGCCAAAATGTGAGTCCACTAAATGACCAAAGCATAAAACATTAATTCTAGTCATTCAAAATTTAATAGAAGGAATCAACGAACCTAACAGTATGAGATCTGAGACATGATCATAATCTAATGAAATACTCGATTGGTCCTCCTCCAATTGGGATAATTCCATAGTTATATGTTGACCAATGGGGAGTGATACACGATCCCATCTATCAACCCAGTCTGGTGATTCACAATCAACCTATTCATTACTAAACATGGACCACAAAAGTAAGAGAGTTTTCTCGTTCATATTTCAACTATTACATTGTCTGATGTTCTAACTTAATGGAATCCATGAGTTCCCTGGATTGTTTTCCATTTATACCAATGTGATCAATCTACATCAACCACCTACCAAAAACATCTATGTACATGTGATTTCCTATGTGATTGGTCTCATGGGTTTGTGTTCCCTCTTCCATTACTGAATAACACCATTCAACAATGGATTTTGCATCTCAAATGAGGGAACTAGTTATGAACTTCATTTCTTTCCCATGTAACTCTCTTTTTATGCATGCACCTACTCCATAATTCTCCCCTTTCTCTTTCCCAGACTCAAAAAATTTCCAAATGTGTGGTACCTTTAGTGTTTTGTGAAACATACATAACCATTGAAATACATGAGCATTTTTTAATTGGCCTGTGCAACCATCTGACCAAATCCAATGTTGATCCATATGTATGTTTTTCTCCTTAAGGTGATTGTAGAACAACTGAAAACAATGTTGTACAAAGGATAATTCATGGCACCGATCATTTCTTATGTATAAGTGATACTCTTTCAATATAAATTTGTTTTGTTCAGTACTGTCCAGTCCATTCTTGTATGTGATATGGATCATTATTTTGACCTGCTCTAATTGATAATATTGGCTTTGAATCTCATTTTGCGGTTGAAGTGTGTAGTTCTTAGTAAAATAAACCAATGATAACACAATACAAATAAGAAATGTATCTGTGCATATTCTAAAATGCTTGTCCTTCCATCGAGCCACATGGACATGTTGAACTCAATTTCATGTCTTTTTGACGAAGTCCTTCATAAAGTCACAAAATCGTACTTGGGAAGTAACCAATTGTATATGTTTTCTTTCCTATCCTCCATCAATATCATATGTCACATATTTAAATGTTTGTAAGGCAACCTCATTCCTCCCCAATTCATACTCATGATATCCTCTAGTTACCCCTAGGCATGGGGGGGTAACATAGCCAACTTTATTTTTTTATTTTTTATGTAGTGTTTTCTAACATAACATAACATGTATATAACACAAATTCCTAAAAATCTCCCCCATACTGGGATGTAGAGCACCACATGCTAATATTTATATCATTCCCAAACAATATGATGGTTGGCTTGTGAGAATATCCTATGAAGTGGATATGCATAGAAACATTATCATTTAAATAATATCGTCATATGCAAGTTGATTAATATTCAGATTCTTTATTTTATCCTTCAACCATAATAGACAAATATAATCTCATTCCATCATCTTCTGATCATACTTGATAATGTATATTGAAATACAAAACATATCATGACATATCTTCAATGCATCAATATCAATGAAATTTTATGTGTTTGACAGAATTAGCATCATTGCTTAGATTCTGTGAGAGAGAGTTTTAGTAGTAAGTACTAGTAAGATAGAAAACAATCATTTTTTTGAGATGTCATGACACTCCCAAAGGTTATGACTTGTCCAGGTAAAAGAAATATTTTCAAAATACATTTTTGCTTCAATTCCATCAATGATTTTTTTTAAATTTACCCACTAGATTAGTTATCATGCATGGATTCTCGAACAAATTCATTCTCCATGTAGATCTAATGCCACCAATTTCATAACTATTCCACCATTACTCTGACTACACAAACATTAAAAATAAATTTCAATGTAGGCTTAACTCTTTGAAGAATGTTTTAAATGGTGGTTATTTAATGAAATTTAGAATATTAAGATGCTTAACCTATGTTAAACCCACCATCAAGATGGTTGGTTTAGAAATTTCAGTTTTCTAACTCATGTTGAACCTACTTGGGTTAAAAAACAACTGGTTAACTCATGTTGTTTCCATGAAATTGTCTCGATTTTAAATTTTCTAACAAAATTATTGTTAGTTAGTTGACCCACCTACCTTTCTCACAACAAAAAAAAATAATATTTTCAAAATTTTTTGACCAATTCTAACCAACCAACAAAAGCCTATTTTAACATTCCTTGATTAATATTCTTAATAAAATCAAATACATACTAAAATTGAATATTATTTTATTTTAAAGTTTATAAACTCAAATATAGGTTATATCATAGTAAATATCATATTAATTCTAAAGTTTTTTATATTTCTTTTAAATTAATTTATGTTAGAGAGTTTCAGAACTTAACTCTATAAAGAAATTCAAAAAAACATTAAAGAATTACTAAAAAACATTACGATTTTCTACTTCAATACGAATTTGATCCTAGTCTTTAGGGATTAAGATCATAAGAAGGAGGAGGAATCTAAGAATCCCAAGGTTGCAAAAGTGAAAATTAAA
>CBVK0103409080.1:0-17289 GCA_900067695.1 Picea abies | reverse complement strand
TGTTTTTATCAGCATAACTTTTCTGCCTGTCTTGGGAAGCTTTCAAATTCTTCTTAATTTTTAGCATCTGTTCTTCCACTTCCTTGAGAAACTCTGGCTCAACTACTGCCCTATCAGCTAGATTATCCCAACTCACTGGAGTATTTCACTTTTTTCCATAAAGTTCCTCAAATGGGCTCAGTCCCCCATCACTCTTTTTTTGTGGTCGGTCAACGCGCAACGATGTTTATATATCATATTAATGATCTGCATAATTACATATACAAAATCAGGATCCTAGCCTTAACACTTAGGCCCTCCGGCCTAATAAACACATCATCCCACCAACTTATCAATACTTGGCTCACCAGCCTACAAAAAATTATTACAATTCATAATATAATTGGGGCACTACCAGGGGATATCACAAGTCTCGAAGCGATCTCTAGCCATCAGATTCAGGGGAGACGTGGCGTGAATCCGTGTACTCCGGGTATAGACTCGAAGTAATCCTTAGTCGTTGATCGAGGGGGGAAACATGTAAGTCGATCATAGCCTTCAGATAAAATCTTTGGGGGAAGGGTGAAGTTTGATATTCTAAATCCACGAAGTTCGAAACACGGAGGAGATCTCGATCGTTGATCGAGGGGACGATCTCAGGACCGTTGATTTGTGTTGAAAGGTGAAATATCCAAGGCATAAGATGGATCATTTATTGTGACGATAGGTGTCTGCAGATCACTGGATCTGGAAGATTGGAGTACGGTAGAAGGCAAGGTTTGAGATTTCAAAACCATGAAGTCTAGAGAACCAGAGAGATCACTTTCATTGATCAAAGGGGACAAGTGTCAGCAGATCTTCCGCTATGGAAGATTTCTCTTCAAAGGAAACAAAGGTTTGATATTATAAAGTTTTGAAGTCTGGATATTTGAATCGACCATAATCATCGATCTAGGAGGAGGAAGTATAAACCATTGATCCCAATGAATAGATCTCATTCATTCATTTGAAAGCACCGTCAATATTGTGAGATCGACATTCATCTCTCATTGCGGGGACAGGAGTTCGACAGACTTTAAAAATTTGAGGGCGAGTCACAATCCATACTATGGTTTCACTAGGAGGACACGTGGAGACTCGAGGAGAATTGTGGGCCCAAAAGTAGATTGACTTAAAACCACTTGTGGTCGCGCCAACAATCCCGTGATCATCGCCCATGATCACATAATAGGAGGGGCCAAGAGAAAAGGCGTTAATGCCCAATACTCTGAGATTTTTGTAGAGCACGAAAGGGAAGGTTGCGCCTGTCGTCAAGCCTACGCAAGAAGTTGAGAGGGCTTGTGTCTAATATAGGATGAGACTAGCAAGTTTTTAGAGAGTCGTTCGACTCCTGAATAGAAGATCCTTACTGGGAGGTCATGCAACCCTTAGGAGAGAAGGGGGTCTGCACCACATCACCTCAACATATGATGACTCCCATGCATGAAGGTACTACTCCATCCAACTTGCGCCATTCTACACAACCCTGCATTAGGCTGCCATCACACCCTTCAAGTAGGTTAGTACAGAGTCCATATCTCTTTCGCAAGGCACTCACACAAGGTTTCCTATCCAAATCATGGCTTGACACGCTCGTTCAGGAGTTAAATTAACAGAGGCACCCAAAGCCCCCTCTTGCAGATCAACCTTATTTTCCACAGGTGATCGTTTGTGTTGTTTGGATCTCTCTTCATGGTCTCTTTCATATAAAATTATGACAAATTACCCACCATCCCTCTGCATGGCCTCTGGCTCCAAGTTTGCTTCTTCCCCCATCCCCCCACCTTCACTGGAACTGGAAATCCGCAAATTGAAGCGAAAATTAAGCACGCACATAAGTTTTCTTCTCTGTTTGGATGGGGAAGGTGGAAGAAGGTTTGAGATGCTCAAGGAATACCTCAATCAACTCAAAGAGGAAGTTGTGTATTCCCTCATGCAATCGACACAGTTGGTTAATGAACGCATTGCGGATTTAGAATCTAGGATGGAAAAGCTGGAGCTCCAAGATGCTAGGACGACCCTTCAGCAAGATGTAGGGTTGAAGTTCTCGTTGAATGAAGGCCCCTCGAACCCAGAGCAACATGTGTAATTATGTTCCTTTCTTCTCTTGGCTCTTACCCAATTTTGGTTACTATGAAGATACATTGTTTGCAGGCTTTAAACTCCATAAGAATCAAATTTTGAAATCTAAGACATAATGGGCATCTCTGACCTTTGTTTTATGGCGCCTATATATGTAATTTTGGATTTCATGCACCGAATACATGTTTGAACTATGTAGATGTTTTTACAGTGATCATACCACTGCTATATTAATATAAATTCCACTTTCTTGTAAAAAAAAATGCAATTCATTAAAACATTAAATAATGCAATTCATTAAAATATTAAATGTTATACTTTATCCAATATTAAATTTTGTATGCCCTTCTATTTTTAAGTAAAATCCATTTTTTAAATATAAATTAAAATATTAATACTTTATTCGTAGACAAACTCCCATCATAAAATATCAAAATTTATATATACTTCAATTTTTAGATAAAATTTATTTAAAAAAAATAAATTAAAAAATTAATACCCTCTCGTTAAAAAAAAAATGAGGATCCCCAGAATTAAAATATTATGTACACGTCTTAATGTCTATTATATACAAAACCTCTCCCTTGACTAGAACCTTAATCGGCCTCCATAATTGTAACAATGAAAAGGAAGATTTCAATACACTTACGCACTCTATTATATACAAAACCTCTCCCTGGACTAGAACCTTAATCGGCCTCCATAATTGTAACAATGCAAAGGAAGATTTCAATACACTTACCCAATAAAGCTTTTGATTTCTACATACAAGCATAAACTAAACTTTGTTTTCATTACTAAATAATTTGTTAGCAATATTTTCATGCTTTATTTTTATTTTTATTTTTATTTATTATTATTATTATTATTATAAATTTTTCAATGTAATATAAATATAAAATTATAGATATTAATTATAATGTTTGCTAAGTAGAAAATAAATATTGGTATAGAGTAAAATTGTTGAGGAATAAATTTTAAGGATTAGAAAATTAAGTGGTCGTTATTTTGTGGATATACACTATCTATATAAAATGTATAATATTTTTCTTGTTTTGTTTTATTTTTTGATAAAGTAGTTTTTATTTAATTTATATTGAATAATAATAGGCTTATGGGATGTAGAATTTAAATTGGGTATAGGTTTACCATATAACAAAGACTAGAGTAGGATTCCAGTAGTACCTTACCATTACGCTAAACTCATGTTGTGAGCTCGCGCGTCTGAATCAGGGCTCCCTCTCATCACCATGGAGGCACTGGGCTCTTCCCTGGTTCCTCCCCCTCCATCTCCCCCATCAGCCGAGGACACTTTCAGGTTGTTGCTAGCTTCTTTGCTGAAAAAGAAGAAATCTGAACCCCCTAAGTTCGTGAAAAAGATGGATGATATTCCATAAATCTCTCTCCCCCCTAAGAGACCGAACTAGGCTGCCTTGTCACCAATGGATTGAGCCCTTGTGGGACAGTCCATTCGCCTTTGGTCCTCACCAAAAGAAATGGAGAACTAGGTGGTCAAAAACTGGTCGCCTTTGATCAAGAATAGTGTAACCTCGTACTTCTTGGGGAGAGGCTTCTTCCTGTTCAAGTTCACTGCAAACGAGGATAAAGATATGATATTTCAGAATGGGCCCTATTTCATGGGCCCTCAGGTCTTGTATCTCAACAAGTGGATGCTGAACATCGATCCAAAAGTGGACATTCCTACGGTTGTCCCAGTAAGGGTTAGGTTGCCGAACCTCCTAGTTCACTGCTAGAATTGGGACTCTTTGCAACACATAGGTAATGCCTTGGGTAAATTTATTGACCGGGAAAACAATAATGACCAATATGATTGTGCCCAAATATGCGTCGAGGTCGATCTAGATGTGGGACTCTCGAAGGCAATAAAAATCAATGTCGGTAGTTGGACTCATGTGCAAAAATCAGATTACGAGCAGCTTCCTTTCAAGTGTCGAAAATGGCATGTTTATGGACACTTTGCTAGGGGTTTCCTGAGTAATGGAGAGAAGGATAAAGAGAAGGAGGAAGGATGGAATTAGGTGAAGCGGACAAAGATCGCCCATAAAACCCCCAAATCTGGGGCTCCAAATGGAAAAGGTCCTCAGTCGGCTTTTGTTCAGCAAAGCCCTTCCCTGAACGGTAAAGCAAAGAAATTCGGGCCCTTAAGCTCAGCCTGAGAGGAAACCCAGGAGGTCGAAAAACAAAAGACACCGCCCCCTGACAAAGGGGCACCCATAGGCCCGAGGACAGGGGAAAGTGCCTCAGAAATCCACAAGGAAAAACAAGAAGAATTTGAAGAGGAGGAACAAGACTTGGAGGAATCAGAGGAGGAAGGAGAAATAGGGGACACACAAACTTCAGCCAGAAGATCGACAAGAGGAGAAATAGGGGACACACAAACTTCAGCCAGAAGATCGACAAGAGGCCAAAAGTCTGCTTGAGATACGAGAGAGTAGGAAACTTACAAAGATAAGCTTCAGGGTAGCCAACAAACCCTTGAGAAACTTTTGGCAAAACCCCCAAAGATGACAAGGAATCAGACTCAGGGAATTACAGGGGTATGGGGAACAAAGTAAGTGATGAAGGTTGTCTCCTGGAATTGCAGGGGTATGGGGAACAAAGTGAAAGAAGAATCTGTGAGAAGCCTCATAAGGATAGAAACCACAGACATTCTATTAATCCAGGAGACAAAAATGGAGGACAAAGACTTCCTCAAAATTAGTAAGAAATTCTAGAATAAAGGTGGAGGATTGGTTGTCTCTGCTCAAGGAGCCTTGGGTGGGCTGGGCTCTCTTTGGAACAACAACAAGTATACGTTGGTCACTGAAACTCTAAAGGATCACTGGTTATATTTGAAACTCCAACATCTGGACACAAAGGAGGTCTTTAGTGTCTTCAATGTATACGTCCCAATTAACGCAGGGGAAAAAAAGGCATGTTCGGACTCCATCAGAAATCTGGAAAAAATGGAAAACCTAGAAAACATCACCATTGCCAGCGACCTTAATCTCACCTTTCTTTTGTCAGATAAGCAAGGAGGCAGCAATGTCAGGAGTCCAGAAAGGGAATGGGTGGAGGATCTCATGCAAGAGTGGGATCTTCTCGACATCAAGCCCTCCAATGGTAAGTTCATTTGGTCAAACAAAAGAGTTGGTCCTGGTCATGTTGCAACAAGACTAGACATATTTCTTGTCCAAAATCCTTTCCTCCTTTTAGGTTTAGAGGCTAGAATACGTATTCTCCCTTGCAATGTTTCAAATCATAAACCTATCAAACTCGAATTCCTGGCCCAAAAAAATCTAGGCCCTAAACCTTTCAGATTTAGACCTTTATGGGTCAAGGACCTGGATTTCATGAATAAGGTAAAGGAAAGTTGGAGGCTTCCTGTCAAGGGATCTTCCTTCTTTGTCTGGGAGGAAAAACTCAGAAGAGTGAAAGCAGTCCTGAAAAGTTGGACCAAAACTCTCCCTAATCCAGCTTCTAAAAGAAAACAAGTCCAAGACAGCCTTGAGCTCCATCAACTATAGATGGAAAGTTCAGAAATCAAAAAAGAAATTTTGGACAAGGAGGCATAATTACAGCAGAAGTATCATAAGGCATGCTTGTCGGAGGAACAATATTGGAGACATAAATCTTCCAGCATTTGTCTTAAAGTGGGAGATAGGAATACCTCCTTCTTCCACAAACAAGCCCAAGCGAGAAGAAGTTTTAACTCCATTTCAAAAATCAAAGAAGATGACAAAACCCACAAGGACTTCATCAACATCAAAAGGGCAGCATCCTCTCATTTTAAAAACCTTTACAGTGAAGAAGGGGAGAGGGCCCAGAACACCAAGTTTCTCGATGTGGTACCTTCAAAGATCACCAACAGGATGAATCAGATATTGGAAGCTAAGGTCACTAAAGAATAAATTAAGGCTTCTCTCTTTTCCATGCAGCTCGATAAAATCCCTGGACCAGATGGGTTTACTGCCAGATTTCTCCAAAATTGTTAGTAGATAGTTGAAAAGGATCTGCATAAACTAGTTCTAAAATCCCAAGAATGTCATAAAATTGGGGGCATCACTAATTCTCCCTTCCTTGCCCTCATCCCTAAGGAAAAGGGAGCCAATGCCTTCAACATATTTCGCCCTATCTCTCTTTGTAATATCAGTTACAAGCTAATAACAAAGGTAATAACCAATAGATTTAAAAGTATCCTCCCTACTGTTTTCCCTGAAAATCAAAGGGGTTTTGTTCATGAGAGACAGATCAAGGACAACTTCATCTTAGTACAAGAGGTGATACACTCAAGTCTACATCGAAAAGAAAAGGGTTTCGTCGTTAAACTTGATCTAGAAAATGCCTTTGATTGTGTCAGACACAGTTTTCTCTTTGATGTTATGCACAATTGTGTCAGACACAGTTTTCTCTTTGATGTTATGCACAAGTTTGGGTTTGGGAATAATTTCATCAAATGGATTCGGGCTTGTATCTCTGAACCTTGGATCGCTCCTTTGGTGAATGGGCAAGCAACAGATTTTTTCAAAGCCATGAGAGGGCTCTGGCAGGGGTGTCCCCTTTCTCCCCTCCTCTTCATCCTCCAAGCTTTTTTTCTAAGCTTTTACCTGGACAAGAAAGAACTAGATCAAGAGATTATGGGCTTGAACATTGCAAGAGGAGTCAAAAATATTAATCACGCGTTGTTCGTCAATGATTCTTTATTGTTGGGCGCAACCAATATGATCTCGGCTTCATGTTTCAAAAGAGTTTTGGATGATTACTGAGACACAATGGGAAGTATCCTAAATAAAGGGAAATGTCATATCTATTGTTGGAATGTTTCTATCAGTGCCCTCAATGCCATCTATAGATACTTGGGCTTTGCTGCCTCTTCCAACTGTTCTTCTTTCAAGTACCTGGGCCTTCCAATTTTCCAAAAGGATACCTTTAGCAGAGACTGGCTCCCTCTTTTAGAAAATTTCAACCTCAATATTCAAGCCTGCAACTTCTCTTGGCTCAACCATGCTGGCAAATTAGTGCTCATTAAGGTTGTCATCAGCAGTCTCCCAATCTTCCAATTCTTTGTCATGTTGGCTCCTATATGTATCCTTAAGAAAATGGAGGATCAGATCCAAAATTTGTTTTGGAAAGGCAGTAAACAAAACGAAAAGAGAATCCCCCTGGTAAGCTGGGACAAAGTCACTAAGCCCCTGATGGAAGGCAGACTAAACTTTAAATACCTCAGCATCCAAAATGTGGCAATGGGAGCAAAGAAAATATGAAGAATTATCGCACCAAAGCTTGGTTGGGCGCAAACTATCCTGTGGAAAAAATATTTTAGGGGTCAAAGGAAACAATTTCATGATAGCCCCCTTCAAAAAACCAGATCGCATATCCTCAAGCTCTGCATCAAAGCTACCCCTTTGATAAACCTCCACACGTTTTGGATTCTGGGTAATGGCAAGCTTATAAAAATCTTGAAAGACAACATCATGAACAACCCCCCACTCGACGAAATTAGCTCGTTGCACGCGCTTCGGGCGTGGATGGTCAACGTCGGCTTCATCACGTTGTGGGATATCTCTTATTGGAAGAAGCTACAGGTGCCATTAGAGTTGAAACATGACTGTGACATGTTTTTTACTCGCCTGAAGGGCATGGCCCCGATCCACGCTAGGAGACAAGACAAACGTGGATGGGGTTCTCAATCAGGCAACTACACTATGGCTCTTGGCTATGAAAAACTACTGGAATAGCCTTATGTCCCTCCTAACCCCGCGATTTGGAAGGGGCTTTGGGGCCACAAGACAATTCCTAAAATCGATTTTTTCTATTGGCTCATGTGCCACAATAGAACTCTGACTGGGGATCAATTGAAGAAAAGAGGCTTACAAGGGCCTTCCCGATGCATAATGTGCCTCGAAAATAAAGATAATCTTTGTCACTTAATGCCGGAATGAAAATTTGCACAAGAGATCTGGAACGAGGCTCTGGGCCCCTGGAGAAACAGTTTTAACTGTCCCACCTCCATCATTGATCTATTTGCTACCTGGTTGAGAAACTGCCCAAGGGTAATTCCAAAAAATGAAAGCTTCAAGGTGTCCTGACTCTTCTTTCCAAAGATCATTTGCAGGAAAATCTAGCTTGAAAGGAACAAGAGAATTGTCAGAGATCAAGTGCAGGAAGCGAAGCTTGTCATGGTCAAGATAAAAAATCAACTGAAAGAAAGTTTGGGCGATCAGCTTGAGGAAACCAATTTAAGTCAACAAGATATTGAATGGGGAGAAAGGTTGGGCCTCCAGATTACTCAAGTTGTAAGTAAAAGCAACCCAAGCAAAGAATGGAAAATTAGACTCAACGAGAAAGACTTTTCAGCCTGGATGAATAACCAATCCAAGCATACTCTACTCTTCGATGGGGCAGCGAAAGGCAATCCCGGGAAAGCTGGTGCAGGTGGTGTCATTAAGAATCTAGAAGGAAGAATCAAGCATAGTTTCGCTTGGGGCTTTGGCCACGCTACCAGCATCCAAGAAGAAGCACTGGCTCTGCTCCAAGGCCTCAAGCAAGCCAAGGATCTAGGCATCAAAGAGGTAAATGTAATTGGCGATTCTCAGCCAAGGATCTAGGCATCAAAGAGGTAAATGTAATTGGCGATTCTCAGTCGATTATAAAAACTATAGTGGACAAATTGACTCCCAAAGACTTCAGATTAGCAAGACTAGTGACAAGAATCAAATCCCTAGTTAAAACCTTTTAGAGTATAAATTTCTTCCATGTGCTGGGGGAGAATAACAAGGACATGGACTCAGAAGACAACAAAGTAGCTCGTGTTTCAGTTGGCACCCTATTAATTGACAAGGATGAAGATTGGGATCCCATTCCTTAAGAGTTTTTTGTACTCCCATGTTTTATCTCATTTTACTGAACCGGTTCGTCTATATACACAAGTTAGGGAAAATAACAGAGATTGATTCGTTGGCTATTTGTAGAAACCTCTGGTTTATAAGTATTCGGGCCTCTGAGATCTTGGCTGTAGAGGAAAGTTGGGCTTCTCCTCACATTTTGTAACCTGAATAGAGGCATTTATGCCAAGAATTAAATACAATCCCATACCCGTAAAAAAAAAATAAAAAAATAAGCTTATGGAAGAAAACTTTAAAATAAAAAAAAATAGATATATTAAAAATTAAATTTTAAATCAATGTATTGGCAAAACAATAAGGGGTAGCTAAGAAAGAGAAGTTAACGTTCAAATATTGGGATTTAACTCTTAGTATTAGGTTTAGAATAGAGTGAAAAGTTTAAATAGAAAAAAACTATTTTCAGACAGTTTTAAATTAATTTATCTTTTTATAAATGATTTGATTAATTTTTATCATTAATTTTCACAATTAATTTTCTATTTTCTATTTACATTTTTAACGTCTTTGTAATTATTCTTAATTTTCTATTTTCATTGTTAACATCTTTGTAATTACTCTTAATTTTATTTTTTCTATTTTCTATTTTAACATCTTTGTAATTTCTCATTTTTTCTCCTTCGGGATTACAATTTATAAACAAATAGCAACCAATTAACCTCTTAATCTATGGCCCTAATAATATGCTCTAGTTTAAGTCACTCACATATGGATATTAGTAAGATAAGGAACCAAAACTTCACAAACATGTTTTTTTTTTAATTGGTATTTATAAGGACCAAAAGGAAAATTGTCATAATAACTCGTTTGTAAGTGGGATGAACAAATTGAAAAACACTCACTTTTGAGTAATATGTGAGAGTAAGAGTTGGAAACAACTTAAGAGTTTATGCAAACAGATTTACATTTTTATTTAATTATATGTAATATAAATTTTTTTTATAATATATTTTGTTTTATTTTTTATTTTTATTTATATTAAAAATATTATTTATATTTTTCATTTTATTATTATTATTATTTTTTAAATCATTAATCTATTCTTTAAAAGAATCATAATTTATAATTTTTTCTAAAAGTAAAGATAATTATTAATTTATTAATTTATATAAACTTAAATAAAAGAAAAATAAAAATATTTAAACAATATAAATATTTGATTGAATAAAAAAAATTCATTTCAAATTTCAACATTCATTAATATTCTATATTTTTTATTTAATAAAATTTGTTAACTTATTATGTAATATTTATAAAACAACGAATTTATTTTGAAAAAATGTAACTATTTATATTTTATTTTGAAATATTTATTGAATAGAAAGTTGAATGTCCATGGCGAGAATATGCATAAACTAAACCTATGATAAACAAAAACAACTAATGTCTTCATAAATTCATGTTATATCTACTACTGCAATGGCCATGTCCCGGCTGAAAAGCTTTTGAGTAGAGCATACACCATAGCCATGGGGCTTGGATTGGATTTCATGTTCGTGTTATCAAAGTCCTCGTAATCGGTCGTTGTAATTACTTATCTCAACCTCTAGACTATGAGTCTTGCCACGTGTTGGGTAGCTATTTTTCACAGCGTTGACGTTAGTACTAGGTTTCCATTATAGCGTTGTTTTTTTAAAGCAAAGATGCACATCTTTTCAACCTGATTCGTCGATTCGTCATGGTTGTGTTTAAATAAATGTTTCTCCTTGTTATGGATTGAGAAATTGCAACACACCAACCTTTAATATGGTTGGATTTTTTGTCTCCGCACACGTTTTGAACCGGTGACTTTTCAACACGGAGTGACTTAACAACACACTCCGTCACCGACCGTCCTACACCTCAAGAACTACTATAATATAAAATTAATATTATTAATATTATATAAAAAAGAGTAAGTAATAAATGTATATTTATTTATTAATATACATTATTTATTTTTTTATATATTTTATAATTAATTAAAATTAAAATAATTGATATTATATAAAAATAATATTATTAATATTATATAAAAAAAGTAAGTTAGATATAGTTCCAAGTATAATATTAGTTAATATAAAAATCAATTATATAACTTAAGTGAATATTATCCAATCTAAAATATGTAATTTTAATTTATGGTTTTTGACATTGAAGTTTTTTATTGTGTTGTGTTAAATTTTTTATTTTTTTTAAAATTAATTATTATAAAGTTAAAAGACGTTTTTTTAAATATAATATTGTTAATTTGTATTTTTATTTATTTAGATCATATTTTTTATGTTTATGAAAGTTTAAAAAGTTAATCAAACAAGTTTAAAAAGTTGACTATAAATTAAACAAGTTAAATTTAATCAAAATTTCCATGAGTTCCAATATCTCTACAATGAAAAAGGAAATTGTACACTTATAATTCAATATAGATGAGACCTATAATGTAATGTAAATTTAATAAATTAAATTAATAAAAAAAATAATAGATAAAATGTTAGATAAAAAAATATCAAAATAATAAAATAGAATTGAAAATAGAAAAGGAATAATAAAAAGAAACATGATGACATTGATGAATTTTAAGAAGAAACATAACATTTTCATATTTAAATTAATATAACATAAGAAAATACATGAACCCCGTGCCAAAATTAAATTAATGTATGATAAGAAAAAATTAAATAACAAACCCACTTTCAAATCAGTGTATTATACATCATAATATAACTACGTAATAATATAATTACGTAATGTTAAAATCATTACAACCTTGTCTCACTTAACTTTGTATCTAACTATTTAAAATTTCTAACATGATTTTCTTAATTTTGTAGAAATTCACTTTCAAATTTGTTCATGGTTGAAAAATATATGTATAAATAACAATTAAACACCTTCATAACAACTAGTATAAATTTTAATTAATTTTAAACACCTTCATAATAACTATTTAAAATTTCTAACATGATTTTCTTTATTTGGTAGAAATTCACTTTCAAATTTGTTCATGGTTGAAAAATATATGTATAAATAACAATTAAACACCTTCATAACAACCAGTATAAATTCTAATTAATTTTAAACACCTTCATACATAACAACCAGCATAGATTCTAATTAATCTCAATCTTTTAAGCATAAAAAAATCTACATCTTAATTTATTTGAATTTCTCATAATATTTAATAGATCTAATCTCAATCTTTTAAACATAAAAAAATCTACATCTTAATTTATTTGAATTTCTCATAATATTTAATAGATCCAAGATGAGATACATCTATATTAATTTTAGTAAAATGTTTAATATACTAGATGTTAATACATCACATTATCCTTGGCGTGCTATATTTTCACAAAATCTATGGTGATTTTCACTTAATATTATGAATTTATACATTCAAAGTTTCAAAAATGTTAACAAAAATTACCCTAGTATATAAAAACTTCTTCCATAAAATTTGATAAAGATTTTACAACATAATATTCCACCAACATCTCACAATAATATGTTAGTTCAGGAGCAACGGTCAGCTTCAAGAATGATCCGTTAACCACTCCCGTGTGTTCGTCAGTTAGCCGGATTTTCAGTAGTTAGCCGTTATGTACCTGTAAACGTGCCAACGCCCATACCGGAAACTTAAAAAAATTGCTATGAAACATCAAATTTCAGGGCTGCATCCAAGCGAGCAATCTCAGGTAGTCGGCGACAAGTACATTCCAAGACAAGAGAAGTAATGCATAGAACGAGCCATTCCAGACAGGAGCCAATTCCAAGACAATTGGCAGCGACAAGGCAGGAGCCAATTCCAAGACAAGAGAAGTAATGCATAGAACGATGACGCACAGAAATTTAGGAAAGATGAAGTCATGGGCCTCCCATCAAGATTTCAATTATTTCAATCAAAAGGTTACAGTCAAATTGGTGTATAAGATTTTTTGTTTTTCAAATAAGGGTTTATTTGAGAAAGGGAGATCAGGAGGACTATGAGATCTCCTTTCAATAGTTTATTTATTGCAATATGAATGATGTTGTTAACGTTGAAGCCTTAAAATGACATTTTTTAAAGTCTTAGTTTAAAGGTTCTACTAAATGAATGATTTTAGGTATTTTTTTTAGGAATATTTACCTTAAATTTCACAAGAAATTGTTAGATCTCTAGATTTGAGTGATTATTTTTGGATAATCCTCGTGCTTTAGAGGTTTTTCAACATGCTGAATCTATTTCTGCATTCAGAAATGAATTTTAAATGACAAAAAATAGTGATACAAAAAATAGTGATTTAGTGCACATTTATGTAGTAGAACAGTTAGACACAACGTGTTGAGAAAACCCATCTAACACTTTGATTACACATAATTAACCACTCAAATCTATAACGTAGAACGTTTAGACGACATTAGTTTCTATGCCATATAACCTCCAGAAAGAGGAATGCATTTTTGTCTTGTGGTAGTGCTAAAGTTAGATGTATGCTTGTGAGAGTGATGAGAAACGTGGTTAATGAGAAGAGTATTTCTTGTGTGTCTTTGAGAATTGTATCCCTTTAATTGTTGGAGTGGTGTTGGCAATTGAACACCCAACTTAGAGTAGGAGCTTATTCACCTTGCCTTGTTTTCTAGCTACAAGACCATCAAAGACATTGGTGGAAATTATCAATTTACGGATTGATGTTCATGTTGCACAATGGATAGACATAGTCTAGAGTTAATAGACATGGATAAGGTACCGCCAAATGTAAAGTTGGTCTCATATCAATGAGCACACTTGGTTATTTCATGCTAATCACACTAGCATGAAATGTAAGAGAATGAAGAAGGATGAATATAGACCTTGTATGAATCCAATTGCAATACATGAGAATTTGAAGTCATGTGATTTGGCATTGCTAAAAATTAAACCAGACTTGCACTCAAACTTCCTATAGATATATAGAGCCTTGTTATCAAACCTAAACAAAGTATATGCAAAAAATTAATTATTATTGACTTGATTTCCATTATGTTTCCATCTATTTGATGTGTGTAGATCACACCCAAGAATGGGCCTTGCAGCCAAGAGTAGCCAAAGATCCTTGTTTAGGGAAGAGGAATAGAGTCCTAATGGCCTTTTTGCAGACATAGTCCTCAATATAAGTCAAAGAGAGAGAGATCAAAAACATATTTCTGCACAGGATCCATATTGGGTTTATTTGCCAATTGTTTGGGTAGTTTTCCGTCTTTGGTGCGGTGGTTTTTCTCCTTTAGCATTTTAGTGGTGGATGCTATTTAAACCCGTGGTATTCTAATTCTGATTAAGGAATTAGGGTTGTAAGCTAATCTGGGTCAACGGATTAGGGTTTTTGGATAAAGTGGGATCCTATATGTATTGTATTGTAAACAATGAATTTGTATGATGATGAATAAGAATTAGAGGTCCATCTCTAAACATGTTGCTTGTATTCTTGGTTTGGATTTCCAAGGTAGATCTCTTTGTATATGTGTGATTGCAATTATTTTCTTTTCTATTTTTTGAGAATCTGTGTGTGCATTACTTTACTTGGATAAGAGTTTGGCTCGGGTTTATGATAAACCTTGTTGTAGTGAGAGCTATGTGGTATCAATTATTGTGGTGAATAGAAATGGAGAACCATTAAAAAATAGAGATCAAAACATTTAATGGGTAAAGTTTTTAGTTGTGAAAGTTCAAGATGGAAGATATTTTGATAGCCAAATATCAATGGATCATTGTGGATCCATGCATTGCACCTATGATAATGTCAATAGAAGACTGGAAAAATATTGATTGGAAGGCAAAGAGAACATTCTAGTTGTGTCTATGAGATTCGGTATTGATTGGAAGGCAAAGAGAACATTCTAGTTGTGTCTATGAGATTCGGTATTATTGAATGTGTCAGAGGAAGCTACAACCAAGGAATTATGTGATAAGTTAAGGATTTTGTAACACTCTAAGTCCCTGGTAGAAAAATTGTTCATGTGGAATAAGTTGTATAAACTAAACATGAAAGATAATTACTTAGTGACAGAGCATATGAACATGTTCAGTGCTACTCGGTAAGTCATCTTTTGTCCGTTGATATTAAGATTTATGATGAAGATAAGTGTATCAATGTATTGTTCTCTTACTAGACTCATGGGTTAGTCTAGTTGTATCCATAGGCAGTAATGCAGCTAGTTTAAGCTTCAATGATGCAATCTCATCCTTTTTGTTGAAGGCGACGAGGAAGAAAAATATGGAAGGACATAACATAGATGCCTTATTTGTAAGAGGACAATCAAAGGAATAAAATAGAAATAAGTCCTAAAGGGGGAGATCTAAATCTAGAGGAAGATCTAAGTCTCCTATAAAATTCTTAAAGGTGTGTTGTAGATGTGGAAAATAAGGAAATTACAAGAAACATTGTATAACAAAGAAGACAAAGTTTGAATTAAAGGATAATGAATCAAACTCTACAAAATAACATGAGTCAGAAGAATGAAATCCTCATACTTCGGTATTGAGGAGATCGGTTCGGGAAAGAAGGAAACGAGAAAGTTATACTCCACCTGATTTTCATTCAATTATTTATTTATTTATTATTGGTGATGATCCTAGAAATGTTAGGGAGGTAGTGGATTTAGAGGATGGGTTTATTGCTGATGACATATTCATTGGATGGAATTATGGTCCTAGAAATGATGATCTTATAAATGTTTGTTTGTGTCTTGATTAGCCTTATGAATCCTTTCCCTTTACAATGACCCAACTAAATTGTTGTGGACCCCCCTTCTATCCTAAGGGCTGCGCGACCTCCCGGTCTAGGGTCAATCAAGAAAATGAGTCTGATTGACTCTTCGGCCCCTCAAGGACCTCAATTCCACTTAACAAGCCCTCTTCCCCTTTATGCGTAGGACATATGGAACCCACGACCTTCTCCTTAATGCCTTGTTTAGGCGATAGTTCTCCTGGTTAAGCCCCTCCCTTTATGTGGCCAAGGCTGTGACTAGTCACCTAATCGAAAGGCACGTCATGACTTCGTGTATCGAGTCTTTACATGTGAGTTTCTGTGACTCTCCCGACTTCCGAAATCCCGACAGGTGCGTAGCTCATGCTAGCCCCTATATTATTCTTCACCAATGTGACCCTTCGCTATGACCGTGGGTCAATCTTTCAAGCATTTCACGATTTCGGGTCTCGTGAGTTCACACTTCACGAGTTGTCTCCCTAGATGATCAACGGTCCATATATCTTCTTGATTTGACAGATCAGATCAATTCTTCGCAGTTTCAGGTTTCGCGAGTTCCCATAACTCTTACCTCTAATTTCCCGAGTTGCGAAGTCCTGACAAAACTTGATCTACGGTACAAATCCCTCCTTCGATCAATGACTGTGATCTTTTTGGAATTTTGTGATTCGTGATTTATTGTAACTCAACCTTCAACTTCTTTCAGTCACGAGTCAATGAAATGCTGAGCTCCCACCATGTGTCCTCCTTGACGATGGATGGTCTTGATGATTTCAGAACGATCAATAGTTGTGACCTTTTCACGATTTCGCGTTTCGAGAATTCTCACAACTCTCTTCTTTGACCTTTCCACCCTGCGAATCAACAAAAGGTTGATCTCCTACCATGTGTCCTATCTTGATGGATGGTTCCGATGATTTCAGAATTTTGTGACCTTGTTCCTCCTGTGTATGTTCAAGGCCTTAATGTTAGTGCACTTTACCTTGATCAAACAACTAGTATCTGTTTGTGCTCAGATTGAACGGTTGAGACATTTCCTCCTCTTTACTTGCTGCTCATTGTCTGGATGCTGATCGGATGGTCTAGATCTTCCCTCCGAGCTAAAGCTTTCTTTAGACTTAGAATATTTTTGAAAGGATTTAAAGACTTAGACCTTTATCCTTCCAGCGAGTCCATTTCTTGGATCTCGTTCGCACTTCTTGGAAAGTGCTACCCCTCCTGAGCTTGATCTCTCTAAATACTTCGATCTCCCAAGCACTTGTTACTTTTCTGGGAAATTCGTCAAACTCAGATCCAAAGATTCTTGAAAATAATCCTTTCTTGCCTTCCTCGTGTGCTTCCACTCTCATCCTGCGACTTCTTTACGGAGTTGCTTCGACTCTTCGTTGAATTCTCGGTCTGTGAACTCTTTGAAATAGGTATTTACACAAGATTCGAGTTCTTGCGATTACTATGCACTCCTTGCGGCAGAAACTTTACGCTTCCTACAAAGAAATGCTTACGCTATTTCTCCTAAGTTTTATGAGTTGAAACAGACCCTGTCAATGCACTCCTTGTGGACTGTGTGCACACCTTGCACTGGCTCA